>BQNB010043353.1:0-45560 GCA_026074375.1 Tanacetum coccineum
GTAGAAGCCAAGTATAGGAAGAAAAGGGGTTCTTGATTCATCTCCAAAGTTTTCGGGTTATACTCAACCATTTCGAACCATTCTGAGCTCTAGTAAGCCTCACAACTTGTTCTATAAACTCTTGTCATGTTTTAGATTATATGTATGCCTTGTTTTAACCATTTGATCAAGCAAAACCTTTTCAGAAACTATTAAACCAAGCCGAACCCTAAAATGACCCATTTTGGAAACCCTAATCCATATAAACCTTAAAATAAGATAGCTTAAGCTTATTCTGATCTTGATAAGCTCTTATACATCTTTTATAATCTCATGGAATAAGCCCTTAAACCCTAAGCTTACACATTTGGTTTTCCTAAACCAAACGCACCCTTAAAACCCTAAAAACTATTTTGGTAAAACCCTAAAAGCTATAAGCCATAAGCTGATCTTATAAGCTGCTCTAATAAGCTATAATATCACTTTTGTAAACATTGAAACAAACCCTAAAATCTTTAAGCTTTTGGTTTATTATTTCAAAACCAAACGCACCCTTTTTGAGTTTTCGAGCGTATAAGCTCATTTCATAAGCTATAAGCTTATTAAATCTACAAAAACCAACTTATTTCTAGCTTATTATGATAAGCTAAATGCTACAAAACAAAATCAGATTCAAAAAAACAAAGTATATGGATTTTGGACTAAAAATGCAAATCGAATTATCCTTTAGGGGTATATATTGTAACTTTTGAAACTTTTAAACTTTCAGGCCAAAAATGTAATTACTCTAAAGTTAAACTACAAGGGCCTGTTTTGCCAAACTCTAAAGTTAAGGTTTAAATCTTTAAAATCTATATAAAGGGGTTAAAATTGTAAAATAATATATACCAAGGGTATATATTGCCATTTTTAATTCTTGAGGGTATAAAATGTAATATTTTTATATTTAAAAAAATAATAAAAATATATTTAAACAGTATAAGACTCGATTTTATTAAAAACCCGACACATTAATCGTTTCATTCATCGATCGAAACATATAAAAATAATTATGTTATATATTTAACATAATTTATCATCTACTAACTTTTGAAGAAACTAGTTCTTCCCTCCAACACCACCCTAGCTCGACAAAACCCTAAAACCCTAACCCGAAACCCTAACTAGTCGAACTAGTTATGCACTAAGCCAAAACTAAGCTAGCACCCTTCACCATGATCCACCACCTTGCCTACCACCTTGTCACCACCCTTGAGCCCCAAGTTATGTACCTCGACACCTCACCACCACCGTGTCACCACCTCGTCACCTTGCACCCTAAGTTGAACCCTTTGTCACCACCTTGGTGAACCAAGCCCTCCCTACTCTCCAACACCTTGCTAAGCTATCCTCCTAGCTCTCCTTAGTCACTAATTGCTAGAACTTGGCCACCACCCTTCCCAACTTGGGCACCACTTCTATTCGAGCCCTATATATACCCAAAATCATGCACACTTTTATAATTCACCACTAAACTAAACCATCTCTCAAAATGATGACCTAGCCGAGCCCTAGAATAGAAGAAAGGAAGATTAAGCTAATTAGAAGCCAAGCTAAATAAAAGAAGAGTCCTTGATTCATCTCTTAATCTTTTGGGTCATATCAATCCTTTCGAACCATTTCAAGCTCTTGTAAGTCTTATAACTTGTTCAATAAGCTCCTAATGTATCCTAGATCCTTAGTAAGCTTAAAATATAGCCATGTATAAGCTAAAATCATTTTAAAAACCTTTAAACCAAGCCGAACCCTAAAACGACCCATTTTGGAAACCCAAATCAATATAAACCTTAAAATAAGATAGCTTAAGCTTATTCTGATCTTGATAAGCTCTTATGCATCTTTTATAATCTCATGGAATAAGCCCTTAAACCCTAAGCTTACACATTTGGTTTTCCTAAACCAAACGCACCCTTAAAACCCTAAAAACTATTTTCGTAAAACCTTAAAACTATAAGCCATGAGCTGATCTTATAAGCTGCTCTAATAAGCTATAATATCACTTTTGTAAACATTGAAACAAACCCTAAAAGCTCTAAGCTTTCGGTTTATTATTTCAAAACAAAACGCATCCTTTTTGAGTTTTCGAGCTTATAAGCTCATTTCATAAGCTATAAGCTTATTAAATCTACAAAAACCAACTTATTTCTAGCTTATTATGATAAGCTAAATGCTGCAAAACAAAATCGGATTCAAAAAAACAAAGTATATGGATTTTGGACTAAAAATGCAAATCGAATTATTCGTTAGGGGTATATATTATAACTTTTGAAACTTTTATACTTTCGGGCCAAAAATGTAATTACTCTAAAGTTAAACTACAAGGGCCTGTTTTGCCAAACTCTAAAGTTAAGGTTTAAATCTTTAAAATTTATATAAAGGGGCTAAGATTGTAAAATAATATATACCAAGGGTATATATTGCCATTTTCAATTCTTGAGGGTATAAAATGTAATATTTTTATATTCAAAAAAATAATAAAAATATATTTAAACATTATAAGACTCGATTTTATTAAAAACCCGACACATTTATCGTTTCATTCATCGATCGAAACGTATAAAAATAATTATGTTATATATTTAACATAATTTATCATCTACTAGCTTTTGTAGAAACTTAAAAAGATAAAATCGTATCATTTAAATTATAACGTATCACGTTACTAGGGAATTTCATGTGAGGGGCTTTCATTTGGGTAGACGTTTTGACGAGTTGCTGCATTTACGATTTAAAGTGTCCTAGCTCCTCAAACGTTTACTACATGACCTCTGGATTATGAAAGCCCGAACAGTGATACGATATTTTCACAAGTTAATAAAATTAATATTTACGTTAAACTTTATGAAATAAAGTTTTGAAATATAAAACTAAGACTTGATATATTACCCCAGGTTGCGTGACGAAGCCGTTTATTTCCATTTGAGTCAATTTTGATGTCAATCAAGATTTCCCCGTTAAGGTGAGTTCATAGTCCCACCTTTATATGTTTTCCAAATCCCGTGGGGAGATACATGCTATAAACGATGAATACAAGTATTTTTCCAAATGTATGCTATCTTGATATATTATTGCCTAAGTTACCTCCATTGCCAATATCCCTTATATCATGAACCATTAATCACCGTAACGTGAACGCGAATATCTGTGGATAGATCTATCGGAATTGACAAATCCCGTTTGTGTTTACCAGTAAGGTAACCAAGCGCACTATATTTGAGAAATAATAGGTAATTGGCAAATTACCTTTCGAGAAGGACATTTGTTCCTTAAATATCATTGATATGATTTCCATGTTAACGTTTGAGTATCATAAGCTTAGTGCAATAATATTGTTTTCCAAGATAATTGTAATTATACAATTATTACCATTTATGTTAACTTGTATTCAACCATTATATTATAAACCTGTGAATTTCACTCAACCTTTGTGTTGACCCTTTTAGCATGTTTATCTCAGGTAATTAGCAGTTTAAGGCACGGAGTGGCATGGACTTGAAGAAGTCCAAACCTGTTATCATTTAAACACTATGTTTTATATCCATTTTGGGACCTCCTTTTGTAAAACTCTGAAATATTATTGAATGATAACTAAATTTTCCAAAACATCTCTTTTGAGTCATTTTCTATGATTATGACTGTTGATTCATGAAGTAATACCCCAATTTAGCTTTCGCTGCTATATGTCAAATAAGGGGGTGTTACAGATTGGTATCAGAGCCTCGGTTATAGAGTATAGGTTTAATACCTAAAACCTATACTACTTTTTCCATCCAAGAAAGTCCCTCTGTGCTACTACATTTCCCTGTATAGTATGTAAAGTTACTTAACTATTTATAATTACTTAGTCATTTCCACTAGGTTGTTACAGAATTAATGTCACTCACCGACTATATACTACCATCTTTTCGTCCCATTTGATTCCGATGTTGAGGATGCTTTTTCCTCTACAAATACTCCTGACTATACCCCGGCTTCACCGGACTATTCCCCAGCTTCACCAGGAAACACTTCTTCTGACCCTTCAGATGATCTATCTAAGGATCTCTTGGCCTCACTAGCCATCTCACCTTTCCGTAATGATCCATATATGAAGGTCGTGCAAGCATATAATGCTACAAATAATGAATCACCTATTCTACCACCACGAGCTCCTATTGATCACCAACTATTTTGCACACCCATCCTCGTGTTACCACCATCACCACTATTTGATCCCCGAGATTTCTTTCTTCCCGAGGAGATTCTGCCACCTCAAAAACGATCCCGTTTCCTATCATTCTCCTCTAGTAATTTCTCTACCCTACCTCAGGTATTTGAGATTGGAGAGAGTTCTCATAAAACGCATCTGGAGCGCCCTGAGGAACAAATCAAGACTATTTTGAATCACCTAGACGAGCTCCCTCTTGAGCGCATTTAGCACATGAAAGATAAGATAGAAGGTCTTGGTAATGGTTGAGTAATCATACATCGAGATTTTGACCAACTAGAAACCGAACTTCAAGAAGCCCATACCCAGATTTTGGGATTTCAGAGAGAGCAAATAAGGCATGACGACGAGATTGTTCTAGCTCGCGTCAGGATTTGTACTCTGGAAATGATCATTGAGGATATCCAGGTTCGCCACCATCAGATATGAAGAGTCTTCTGGATACGATCCATGAACTCAAGAACTACAATGGAGGACCACCAGACTACTAGACTAGATCCTTGTCATTTACAGCTTTTGTTTAGAATCCAACCACGAGATGTGTGGCATAAATAACGACACTTGTCAAATTTTGGTTATGTAAAATATGTAGACAAGTTGTTTATGACATAATGAAGTTGTGATTCCATTATACCTCGCTGTTTCATGATACAGATTTATGTATGTCGTGGTTGTCTATCTTATACCCTGTGTTAAGGTTATTTCTTGATATTGTATTCTTTATGAATCCAGGTTTACTATTGGACCTCTCTTAATACCAGATTTTCTTGAACCTTTGTATTCGCATTAATGCTCAAGACATTGAGCATATGATTCCACCTACACCACCTAGAGACATTGAGCCTCCTGTTGAATCACCCATACCATTATCTCCATCTTCATCAGTTGGATCTTCATCATTGGTTAGGTCAACTACACCACCACCAGACTATCCCTTTGATGAGTCTATCTTTGCAAAGTTAGATAACTCGTTATGGATCATACCGCAACCACTGGAAAGTGAACCAGTCCCCGAGGAACTTAATGAGCCAGATGCTTGTTAGAGTGTCCATCTTTGGAAATCTTAGATTCTAAAATTTTTTGTTATATTCTGCAATGTAATATCAAAGAATGTGTATTTCTTTGTTAGGACTTGTATCAAATAAGTATCTATGTCAAATGATTTCAATATCATAATATATGAAAATTTTGATTATTATACAAAGACTTGTGATATGACTATATCATTGTATGGATTCTTATTTTGTGTTGTTTTGTAAATGTTGATAGAATGGCTCCCAAGAGGACATCAACATCTGCATCACCAGCCATGACTCAGACCGCCATCAAGAAACTAGTTGTTGATAGTGTTTTGCAAAGCTCTAGAAGCACAAGATGCTACCATGACAATACTGTTAATAACCTATAGGGAACACCGGACAAGAGAAACTTTTGTAGCAAGAAATGTAGTACAAAGATTTATATGAGCTGCCAACCTTTCAATTTCAAAGGTACGGAAGGCGCTGTTGGCCTCATCCGCTGGTTTAAACGAACTGAATCGGTATTTTTCTGTAGCAACTGTACCAAGGACTGCAAAGTGAAATTTGCTACTGGTACTCTAACCGAAGAAGCTTTGTCCTGGTGGAATTCATTCGCCCAGCCTATTGGAATATAGGAAGCTTACAAGATCACCTGGTCTGAATTTAAAAAGCTCTTAATAAAGAAGTATTGTCCCTGAACTGAGGTTAAGAAAATGGAAAATGAATTTTACAATCTGACTGTAAAAGGAAATGATCTCAAGACTTACGTTAGAAGATTCCAAGAATTAGCAGTCTTATGCCCAACTATGGTTCCAAATTCTGAGAAACTTATGGAAGTCTTCATCGGGGGATTACCCAGAAGTATTGAAGGAAACCTTACCGCTTCAAAGCCACAAACTTTGGAGGAAGCCATTACCATAACCCAGAGGTTAATGGATTAGGTAATAAAGCACAATTCTGTGCAAGGAACCAATGATCACAAACGAAAGTTTGATGATAGAACAACCTTTACCAACAACAACAACTACCAGAATAATCGTATATAAATAGCAAACCGCAAACAATGATCAAACAATAGAACTAAAAGGCAAGAAAACCGTGAGGGCTTGTGCTGCACCCCAACTGAAAAACAATAGGTATATGGAAGCTTCCTCTGTTTAAGATATGCACCCTGCATCACCACAGGGACCTTGCATGTCACAGGTCAGACTTGCAAAAAGGTGGGGGTCATCCTGACTAGGAATTGCAGAAACAAATAGGGCAGCTCTGGAAGCAACCTATAACCAGTATCCGTAACTTGTCATGCCTGCGGAGGAGAAATGGCACTACAAAAGTCAGTTGATCTAGAGAAATAACAAACAATGCCCACAAAAGATCATACTTGCTGAGGGACAAGAACGCTCACCAAGACCCGAACGTAGTCACGGGTATGTTCCTTCTAAACCAACATCTAGCTAGAGTATTATTTGATTCAGGAGCCGATAAAAGTTTTGTATCCATATCTCTTGCTTCTATGCTTAATATCCCACTAATTATACTAGATACCACTTATGACATTGAAATGGTCCGATGTGAAATACCTAGTAGGCTCTAATACCGTTATCCAGGGTTCACTTGATTTTGCTTAAAACTAAACCTTTCGAAATTGTTCTGCGATTAAAACTCGGTAGTTTCGACGTCGTCATTGTACTGGATTGGTTATCAAGTTTCATGCTAGATTTTATTGGTGACTAGAACAGTTCATTCAACATTCCCAATCGACGTGGACGAAAACTTTGATCATCGAGGTGATAGAAAAGTTAAACCCGAGAATAAGCTCATTATCCTGTATTAAACCGAAAGATATATATCAGGGGATATAAAGTTTTCTAGCCCAAGTTATGGAGAAGAAGTAAGACGACAAAGACTAGATGATATACCAGTAGTTAGGAATTTCGCTAGAAGTTTTTCCCTGAAGATATACCGGCCTTCCTCCAATTCGCAAAGTAGAAATCCAAATTTGATTTATTTCTAGGGGAGGCATCAGTAGCTCGAGCCCCTACAGATTAGTCCTTCAGTAAATGCAGGAACTAATCTGACCAACTACCAAGATTAGCAGCGAGGTTTTTATCGACAAGTACTTCACCTTGGGGAGCTCCTGTCTTATTTGTTAAAAAGAAAGACGGATCTTTCAGAATGTGTATCGATTATCAGTAGTTGAATAAACTTACCGTAAAGAATCATTACCCATTACCCAGGATGGATGATTTATTCGACCAGCTTCAAGGTTCGAGTGTTTACTCGAAAATTAACTTAAGATCAGGCTATCACCAACTGAGAGTCCAGGACAAAGATATTGCCAAGACTGCTTTTAGAATGCAGTACGAACACTATGAATTCCAAGTAATGCCATTTGGTTTAACTAATGCGCCTGTTGTGTTCATGGATCTCATAAACCGTGTGTGTAAACCATACTTGGATAAATTTATGATAGTGTTTATTGATGATATTCTTATCTACTCTCGTAACAAAGAAGAACACGCAAATCACCTAAGAATAATCTTGGAATTACTCAAAAAGGAGAAATTACATGCCAAGTTCTCCAAATGTGATTTTTGGATCAGTATCGTGCAATTTCTCGAGCACGTGATTGATAGTCAAGGAATTAACGTTGACTCCGCCAAGATTAAAGCAGTTAAGAATTGGGCATCTCTTACTACACCTACAGAAATACGCCAATTCTTAGGACTCGCCGGTTACTATCGGAGATTTATCAAAGAGTTTTCGAAGATTGTAAAGTCTTTGACTGAATTAACCCAGAAAAACAAGAAGTATATCTGGGGAGAAAACCAAGAGTCAGCCTTCTAACTGCTAAAACAAAAATTATGTGAAGCTCCAATCTTAGCATTACCATAAGGAAACGATGACTTTGTCATTTACTGTGATGCATTACATCAAGGTCTGGGAGCGATGTTAATGCAAAGAGAAAACGTTATTGCATATGCATCCCAACAACTCAAGCCTCATGAAGAAATTATACCACACATGACCTCGAATTAGGAGCAGTAGTGTTCGCTCTTAAAATTTGGAGACACTATCTGTATGGCACAAAGTGTTCTGTGTTCACTGATCATAAAAGTCTTCAACATATCCTTGATCAGAAAGAGTTAAACATGAGACAACGCAGTTGGTTAGAATTGCTCGTACTAGTTAAATCTCGGGATGAGATTTCCCTAAGGAGGGGATAATGTGACAACCGTGAATTGAGCAGGTTAGTTTAAACCTTTAGAAATGGCTAAGAGTTCATTTTTATGTGTGTAAGTGTTGTGCTATGTGAATTTATGTGGGCTAAGTGAGTTAACTATGTGCTTGATATCATTTTGAGGTGTATGGGCATCTCATTTTGAGTGTGTTTGAGTTTGGTGTTAAGTATACCATTCGTTCACGTGTGGTGATAATGGATATGAAAGACGTGTGCATGCATTGCTACGTCAACACTTGGTTTTAAGGATTAAGCGTTTATAGGAAGTGTGTGATATGAGAAAGAAATAATGTGGTTGAAATATGGAAGTTGGTAGTAAACTTTCCATATATAGAAAGTGAATTAGGAAATGAAAGGTTATTTTTAGAAATAGTTTATAAGCAAAATGGTTTACCAAACTAGCTTAGGTTTTTATAAAAACTTAAAGTATTGAAGGTAATTAATTAATTAAAAAATATATTTTGTTATACATGAATAGTAAATATGAATTTTAGGAAAAAAAAAGGAAATTAAAGCCTAATTAAACTAGGACTCTAATTAGGAATTATCTAGGATTTTTCTAGGGGCTTATAAATACAAAAAATAAAATCCCAAACCCCCTATTGCTTGTTCGGCCAATCCCAAGAGAAAAAGAAGGAGAAAAAAAAATTAGGGTTTTGATTTTGTGAATGAAACAAGCTTTAAGGTATAACACCTCGTGTTTTAAGTCATTGTATGACATTATGTAATTCACAATTTATTTTTAGGGTTTTACGCGTTTGCTCTTAAACCGTAAACGTTAAGTTAAATCGGTAACTGAAATGATCATACAATTTTGTAACAACGCGCATTAAACAATTAAAAAGTTTATAATCCAACAAGTGTTTTATGATTATTTAGAGATAATTATTAACTTGTTCATCATATTTTATTGGATTACGTAAATGCTTACGGTTTCACCGATAAATGCGTTTCAGGCAGTTCCCGGAAGTTCCAAAACCTAACTACGCCTAAACAGAGGACTCATACCACGATTTATACCCAATTCCCAATTTAATAATATAACATCCACATAAATGTATTGTGGCCGAAATTTCAAGTTATGACCATGACTTATCTACTTGCTAAAATCTAGATATTATAAAGATACATAGGGAAACCATCTCTTACACCATGAACCACATTGGCAAACTAACCTTGTGACAAGGGTTAGAAAGTAAACTATTGTAGGTTTTTAGATATTTTGACTATATATAGCATGCATGCACTCTTCCTTTCTTAAACACTTAACAATAAATCACAAAAACTCTCTTCCTCTTCCTCTCCTAACCCACGGCTCAATAAGCTCACTTAAGCAAATCATACAAAATTTTTATACAATCCATACAACCCTTTACACATCAATCCTAAGGCATACTAAGGTGTTTGCAAGCATTGGTTCATCATTTGCAAGGATTAAGAAAGAAAAGGGAAGATTAGGGTTTCAAACCTAATCTAGGGTTTATAAGCTTGTAAGCTTTGGTTTTGAATCTAAACACGGGTTTAGAACTTGTTTCTCATCTCTTACATCATCTCTAAGGTCTTCTTAATTCCTTCATACTTTTATTTCTTATGATTTTATGTGTTATATGTTAAATATGGCTATAATCACCACTAAGGACTTTTTAATATGTAAAATGAGTTATTATTTATGTTTATGATTTTATGCACTTATTCTTATGTCATATGGTCATATATATCATGGAAAAATAAAGGTAAAAGTATGTTAACCTATGGATTAAGTATAAACATGTTTAGGTTAAATTAGGGTTTTATAAGGTTTCTTAATCTTCACATGTGAAAATAATGGAAAGTAATATAAATAACTTGTTAATCATGGACAAATGAAAAATATATGGACTAATGGACATTAATATAAGTATCACATAGGTTACAAATAGTTATTAGGGTTTCTATATTAAACTACTAAACTAATTAATACATAAAACAAGTTTTAAACACATTTTGGAAATAAATATCTTAGGGGCTGTTTTGTAATTCGAAAAATACATATATGTTTTATGATTTTATTAAAAATTAAACTTTTACCCCCCATTTTTTTTGGGTCACAAGGATCGCGATGGGATCATAAGACACTCGAGAAAAACCGATTAATAACGAAGAAGATACGCTATTTACAAGTTTACGATAGTTAATACTTTTATAAAACAATTTTTATAAAAAGTACTATTCACCACAGAAACTTATACTTTATAAACATCCATAATATGATAAAACTTTCAATTACGAGAACGTGCTCGAAAGAATCGCTAAAAACGGAGCTATAACGAATAAGATACGACAAAAACGGGTTTTACGTTAATTAAAACCTAAAAACGAGTAAAATAGCTGTTGTGAACAGTAAAAACACTATTCATCGCAGAATATCAAAAACTTGAAAATGTAATATTTTGATCACTCGTCTTACTACGAAGACGTGGACGTAAGAAACGCGAGCAACGGGCTTAAAACGACCAAGTTAGGTCATTTTTACGAAAAGTATATTTATAAACGTTTTCACTTTATAAATATTATTTTACTAAAACGATTAGTCGGTGATTATGCTATATAGAATATTGAGTGGTTATCAAAGTGCTATAATACTAGGGAGTTTCATAATGAGGCCTCTTCGGATGGCGTATCGACGAGTTGTTGGATTTACGATTTAAAGGTCCATAACTCCTCGTACGTCCATGTCATGAACCTCTTCTTTATGATAGCCCGATAAGATAGTACGAGTAAAACTTAAGATTATATCAAACGTTATTAAATTAAAGTATCGGTACTTTACGACCTTAATTTAAATAGGTTGCATCTATCGTCTTACGTGACGTTTTATCTGTGGATATTTTTGGACTATCTGTACTCAAGGTGAGTTCATAGCCCCACTTTTACAGTTTTACTGATTTACTATTATTTGGGGTGAAAACATGCTTTGTTTTATAAATTGGACGCAAGTGTTTAAAGTATATTGATTATGTGTTTGCCTAAGTAGCGATAACCCTCCTGAGCCCATTTTCATGAACTGTCAATTGCATGATGTAGTTGTTAATTGCATTATGTGAGCGCGAATGATATAAATAGATCTATTGGGATTAACCTCCCCGTTTGGGTGATTAGCTATCACCGGGAACGAACGTTGACCATGTCGGACTTAGATGTTGCGGGTTACAACATCTGTACGGGCAAAATAACTGCTAAAATAGCAAAATACAGGTTGAGCTTCAGTGTCATGAGCTTAGTGCAACAGTAATCTGGTTTTGTGATTGTTGGCATCTGTTGTAACATCACGGGAAAGTCTTGCGGTCCTGCATAATTTAAATACATAAACCTATGAATTCACCAACAATTTTGTTGACGTTTTAAGCAATGTTTTCAGGAGGTCAATAGGCACGAGGTGCCAAGGATGCATTGGATTATGTTTTGGATTGCACTGTTAAAGATATATGTGCATCATGTTTTGGGAAATCTATGTTATCTTTTGTAATATTAAACAAAGAACAAGTAAAGCTATAAGCTTTTGTAATATGTCTTTTATTTAAATCCAATGTATCAATTTAAACGACTTTTGTGTCGTTCTTATATATATCTTGTGCTTGTTCTGATCGTGAAGTACATGCCCCGTGATCTTATTCTGCTGCGACCTATTTTGGAGGTGTTACAGATTGGTTTCGAGCAAAGGTTATTGAGGATCAAGTCAAATATTTTTGCTGGACTATCACACCGTTTTCAAAACATTGACATACATACAAAAGGGTTTTTCACGGGGTATTCAATACAAATTGGTTGCATTAGTCTGGTTAGGCTAATATACAATGCAAAATTGTTATACGTGTTTTATAATATATTACGTGTATAAATAATAGTACTTTATATTATATAACTTATTTAAGCTAATTGTTGATTTAAGATACGATATGTAGATTCTGAGACTCTACGGTTACATACACATCAGTATCTATGGACGATTCAGGAATCGGTTCACCAGGAGCGATGGTCCAACCAATTATTGACATGAGGTTCCCCATCGCGGACTACATTCCTGGCCATAGAGGACACCATCACCTAGACTACGTGCCTGGCCCCGAGGAGCCAGAGCAGGCACCACCCTCACCTATTTACATACCTTTTGTTCCGGAGCCTGTTTACCTAGAGTTCTTACCAGTGGACGATGAGGTATTCCCGGCTGAGGAGCAGACCAAGCATGATGCTGACTAACTATACTCTTCCAGTCCCGGGTATTTATTCCGGAGTCCGACCCTGAGGAGGACCCAGAGGAGGATCCTGAGGTGGATCCAGCCGACTATCCTGCTGACAGAGGAGATGACGATGATGATGATGATGATGCAGAGGAGGATGAGCACTTAGCTCTTGCCGACCCTACAGCTATTGCTTATTCAGCTGACCAGGACCCATACCTTGCTTATCGTGTCACGGCTAGGATGTCCATCCGACCCCAGGCGCCGCGCACCGTCCTCTCCGAGGAAGTTGCTGAGAGGATTGTTAGCCTTACATACTACACCACCACAACCTCTCTCTCCTATACTCATAGCACTTCTCAGACCCTCTCCGCCATTACCCTTATACCTTCACCACCACCCAATGGCCCCTACCATATGTTGAGGGATCTTGGGATCCGAGCTGTTGGGAGTAGACAGAGAGATGCACTCCATCTCCTAGTTATGAGAATGAAGATGCTGAGATTTGTTACGCTTAGTTTTTTCTTTTGATATGAGGCCGCGGTCGTACTATCCTGGTCTTGGTGCGAGGTCGGGAGAGTTCGGCAGCTGGTGCTGCTAGGCAGGTTGGACCTACCATAGCTGAGGCAGACCTTTATGGATTTGCTGATATGTTAGATGCCGCTCCAGGACGCCAGACGTCTAAAGAGTTAGGCTATGGTATTACGGATACATGGGATGACCTTGTAGGAGCCATCCAGGAGATTGCACCGACCACCCTAGAGGGGGTCAAACCAGAGAGTTACTGAGTTGGTATACTGTTGACCAGGAGTGATGATATATAAATTTCTCAGCTGGATGATGCACGATATGACCGAGCTCTACTTAGAGCCCGAGTCAACATGTTGTACAGGGATAGGCCATTCCATAGACGCACTGCCCTTCTGATAGAGGAGGAGGCCAGATTATCTCGTGCCGCTTGGGCACGGTCGATGGATGCTTGCGATCAGGTACATTCTGAGGGCATATCACTTCGGACTACGGTCATGGCTCAGCAGTCCGAGATCACTGAGTTGCAGGCAGCAGACCGTAGGAGACAGTCGGTGATTTCAGATCTGCTGAAAGCAGACTATCGGAGACAAAGACAGTTAGTGGAGGCACTAAAGATAGTGAAGAGCCTCAAGACTCAGATGATCGAGCTTCAGAGATAGCAGGGACTGCTAGGATCTGCCAAAGCAGAGCTACCAGAGGAGGGCCAGTAAAACAGTTCTTAGACTGGGTTATGACTGTAGCTACTATGCAGTCTGTTAAGTATTATGGGTTATTCCCAGCTAGCAGACTGTATAGATCCTTTGTTTTGTCTAGCTACTCTGTTTAGATCATTTGTTCATGTATCGGCTACTTTGTACAACCTACTAAGTATTACGAGTATATCTCGGCTAGTATGGCTTTAGGTTATTTTGTCTTGTAACCTAAGTGTTATGATCGTTTGTATTTAAACCAATCATGTATTATTTTCCCAAGTTATATATGGAAAGGATGGATTATGTTTTATATGAAATCGAATTTATTGTGAATAAATGTCGATTTGTTAATTTCAATACTGTTGTGTATTTCACCATGTGTTGTGATCTCGTTTTATTTATTATGTATACATCGGGTTAGGGTTGAGATTTTTGAAATCTAACGAGTATTATGTTTTCTTGTGATTTAAGAAAATGGCACCAAGAGGAAGGCCCACAAGGCCCACGAGGTTAAACCCAGGTACAACTCCCCCACCAGACACAGACCCTACTAACACCACTTCGGTCACAAGTGCCCAATTCCATGCCATGATCGACGAGGGTGTCACTGCTGTGCTGGCAGCACGTGCTACGACCCGAAATGGCGATGATAGCCATACCTCGGGAACAGGTGTGAGAAGGAATGAATGCGCTATTCGGGAGTGCACCTATCAAGACTTCATGAAATGTCAACCCTTATTCTTCAGGGGCACAGAAGGAGTGGTCGACTTGACCCAGTGGTTTGAGAGGATGGAAACGTGGTTTCGCATAAGTAACTGCACCGTGTGAATCAAGTGTAGTTTGCCACTTTGTACTTCTTATGGGGAACTGCTCCAACATGGTGGAACTCACATGCTGGACGTGGATAATGAGGTTGCTTATGTAATGGACGTGGTCTGACTTGAGAAGAAGATGACAACTAAATATTGGTTCGTGGAAGTGAAATCAAGAAGATTGAGGCAGAAATGTGGAACCTAAAAGTACAAGGCACCGATGTAGTAGACTACAACCAACGCTTCCAGGAGCTAGCATTGCTATGTGACAGGATGTTTCCTGAAGAGACTGACAAAATTGAAAGGTATGTCGTGGATGCCTGAACTGATTATCAAGTGTTGTGGCATCGAGCCGAAAACCATGCCAGGAGCTATTGAAGATGGCGGACTGAATATGATGGAATGGGAGGATATAACACTTTGGCTAAGAGACAGAGCAGAAAACAAGAGGAAGTTGAAGACGACTCCTCGAAATAACCAAAGACCAACACCAAACCAATAGGAAGTACACAGCATGCGTTTTTGCTGCCGGGAACGGTGGACAAGAAATCGTATGAAGGGACTAACCTCTATGTCCCCAAGGTAACTTCAACCATTTCGGTCCTTGTATTCCAACATGCACTAACTGCAAGAAGCTTGGCACCCTGACCCAAGGAATGTAGGAGCGGCCCTGCAAACTGAAATAACAACAACAACAAACGCAATATACCAATAACAACAAACAACCGCAACAACATAACAACAACCAACCCTAACAACAACAACCAAAGAGCTGCAAGGGGCAAATACCAATGCCATGTTTGCTTTGAGTGTGGGGCTCAGGCCTCTTCAGGAAGGAATTGCCACCAGTGAAGAACAAGAAACAGGAAAATGGCAACGCAGTAGCCAGTGCTTATGCAGTGGGATGTTTGCAGGGCAAACCCAGAAACAACAATTGTGACGGGTCCGTTTCTCCTAAAACAAACGTTGTGCTTCCATTTTATTTGTTAATGGTGCAGATAGAAGTTTCGTGTCTACTCAATTTAGTACTTTGATTAATATAGCCCCCACTACATTAGATCATGGTTATAATGTTGAATTAGCTGATGGTAGAATAATTTGGGTAAATACGGTATTATTGGGTTGCATGTTAAATTTTTTGAACCATTCGTTTCACGTCGACCTAATTGCCTGTAGAATATGGGTACTTATGACGTCATAATGCATGGGCTGTTGACGAAATACCCAAGCCATTATTGACTGTGCTAAGAAGATTCGTCGTTTCCCTTTGGGTAGCGAAATCTAATTTTTCATTGGAGACCGGGAAGTAGAAATAAACGCGGGACTCGATTAAACATCATCTCGTGCACAGCCTCGAAGTATCTGGTACAAGGATGTACGTCTTTTTGCACATCTTACATCAAGGAGATGGAGGACATGTCGAAGAAGAAAGCAACTGCAAGAACGGTACGATCGTCAAAAATTTCCCAGGAGTATTCCCGAGGACTTGCCAGGTCTTCCACCTACCAGACAAGTGGAATTTCACAACGATCTTAGTACCTGGTAATTGCACCTGTAGCAACGGGCCCTTATCGATTGGCCCCATCAGAAATGAAAGAATTGGCGGATCAACTACAAGAGCTTTCTGACAAAGGCTTTATAAGACCTAGTTCGTCACCATGGGGAGCTCCAGTTCTATTCGTCAAGAAGAAAGATGGATCGTTACGGATGTGCATAGATTATCGGGAACTAAACAAACTAACGGTGAAGATAAACGTTATTCCGCAACCAAGAATCGATGACTTATTTGTCACTTCAGGGTCGAGTGCTTAATCAAAGGATCGACCTAAGGTCAGGTTCATCACCATTTGAGGGTTCGAGAGGAAGAATCTCGAAGACTGCCTTCAGAACTCGATAATGGACATTATGAATCTAAAGTTATGCCGTTTGGTTTGACCAACGCACCTGCTGTGTTTATGGACCTCATGAACCGAGTGTGCAAACCTTATCTGGACAAATTCGTAATTGTCTTTATTGACGATATTTTGATCTATTCCAAGAACAAGCAAGAGCACGAAGAGCATCTGAAGATAATATTGGAGTTGTTGAAGAAAGAGGAGTTGTATGCAAAATTTTCCAAGTGTGAATTTTGGATTCCCAAAGTACAGTTCCTCGGTCACGTGATTGATAATAAAGGCATTCATGTGGATCCAGCCAAGATCGAATCCGTTAAAGATTGGGCATCTCCTAAGACACCAACGGAGATTCGTCAGTTTTTAGGTCTTGCTGGGTATTATCGACGATTCATTGAAGGGTTTTCAAAGATCGCCAAACCAATGACCAAGCTCACTCAAAAGAAGGTCAAGTTTGAGTGGGGTGACAAACAAGAAGCAGCGTTCCAGTTATTGAAGCAGAAGTTGTGTAGTGCACCAATTCTGGCTTTACCCGAAGGAAGTGAAGATTTTATCGTATACTGCGATGCTTCAAAGAAGGGTTTGGGCGCTGTGTTGATGCAAAGGGAAAAGGTTATTTCTTATGCATCATGCCAGTTAAAGATCCATGAGAAAAACTATACTACTCATGGATCTGGAAAATTGGAGCAGTAGTGTTCTCTCTGAAAATTTGGAGGCACTATCTGTATGGTACCAAGTTCGGTGTTCACTGTCGTAAGAGTTTACAGCATATTCTTAATCAAAGGATTGAACATGAGACAACGCCGATGGCTAGAGTTTCTTAAGTGATTTACGATTTCGATATTCGGTTTTCACCAGGAAAGGCAAATGGTCGTGATCGATGCTTTGTGCAGGAATGAACGGGAAACCAACGTTAGGGTTCGAGCTTTAGTCATTACTATTAGCTTGATTTTCCTAAGCAATCTTGATCGCTCAGAATGAGGCACGGAAACCAGAGAAATCATGAGTGGGATTTAGAGGTATGGGGGGGTTGACTGAAATGCTAATTTTCCAAGGAAATTAGAACGGAAAGTTGGAACCTCGTACGGATGGAACCTATGCCTCAATGCAGGAGTTGGTTACCTCGTTATGGCGATTTGAGGACTGTGATAATTGCATGAGTCACACAAATCGAATGTATTCTATCCAATGCAGGTTACGAGAAAATGTATCAAGATGTATAGAAGCTTATTGGTGGCCCAGTATGAAGCTGATCATCGCCACTTTGTTAGCAAGTGCTTGACTGTGCTAAGGTCAAGGAAACGAACCATCAGAGACAATCAGGTTTGTTGGTACAACCCCCCCCCGAGATACCTCAATGGATGTCGGGGACATTCACGATGGATTTTGTCACAAAGCTTCCTAAGTCATCACAAGGGTATGACACCATTTGGGTAATCGTTGACCGTCTTACAAAGTCCACAATCTTTATACCCATGAAAGAAACTGACCCTCTGGAGAAACTAGCGAGAATGTACCTAAAGGAAGTAGTAACAAGGCATGGAATACCGGTCTCGATTATTTGTGATCGTGACCCTAGGTTCGCATCAAATTTTGGAGGTCACTGCAGAAAGCTTTGGGTACAGTTTGATATGAGTACGGCTTATCATCCGAAAAATGATGGACAATGCGAGAGAACCTTTCAATCTGAAGTAGTCTTTCGTGCTTGTGTGATCGACTTTGGAAATGGTTGGGTTAAACATTTGCCATTGGTCGAGTTTTCGTACAATAACAGTTATCATGCTAGCATTAAAGCTGCACCCTTTGAGGCACTTTACGGTAGAAAATGTCGTTCGCCTGTTTGTTGGGCTGAGGTTGGAGAAGTTCAACTCACCGGTCCAGAGATAGTTCAAGAGACGACTGAGAAAATCATTCAAGTTAAGCAAAGGATGCAAGCCGCTCGTGATAGGCAAAAGAGCTACACTGATTTGAAGCGTAAGCCGATGGAGTTTGAGGTTGGAGATAAAGTGATGCTCAAGGTTTCGCCTTGGAAAGGGGTAGTACGTTTTGGCAAACGAGGGAAATTAAATCCCAGGTTTGTTGGACCCTTCAAGGTAATAAAAAGGGTTGGAGACGTTGCATACAAGCTCGAGCTTCCTGAGGAGCTGAGCAGAGTTCATAATACATTTCACGTGTCCAACTTAAAGAAGTGTCATGCCGACGAACCCTTAGCCGTTCCGTTGGATGGACTTCATTTTGATGACAAGCTTCAGTTTGTCGAGGAACCTATAGAGATCACAGATCGTGAAGTTAAACGGTTAAAGCGAAGCCGTATCCCATTAGTCAAGGTTCGATGGAACTCCAAGAGAGGTCCAGAGTTTACATGGGAACGCGAAGATCAATTCCGGAAGAAATACCCACATCTGTTCTCAAAGACCGGGCCGTCGTCAAGTGCTGCGTCTTAAGCCTTGAAGCAAGGGCTCAGGCTAAACCGGGGAGGACGTTATAACACCTCGTGTTTTAGGTCATTGTATGACATTATGAAATTCACAATTTATTTTTAGGGTTTTACGCGTTTGCTCTTAAACCGTAAACGTTAAGTTAAATCGCGTAAACTGAAAATGATCATACAATGTAAACGGGCATTAAACAATTAAAAGTTTATATCCAACAAGTGTTATATGATTATTTAGAGGATAATTATTAACTTTGTTCATCATATTTTTATTGGTTACGTAAAATGCTTACGTTTCACGATAAAATGACAGTTCTAGGCATTCCCGCGATGGTTCCAAAACCTAACTACGCCTAAACGAATACCCACGATTATACCCAATACCCAAAATAATAAATATAACATCACATATATGTATATGTGGCCGAAATTTTCAAGTTATGACCAAGACTTATCAACTTGCTAAAAATCTAGATATTATAAAGATCATAGGGAACCATCTCTTACACCATGAACCACTTGGCAAACTAACCTTGTGCAAGGGTTAGAAAGTAACCATGGTTAGGTTAGTTAGATATTTTGACTATATATAGCATGCATGCACTCTTCCTTTCTTAAACACTTAACAATAAATCACAAAAACTCTCTTCCTCTTCCTCTCCTAACCCACGGCTCAATAAGCTCACTTAAGCAAATCATACAATATTTTTATAAATCCCTACAAACTCCTGTACACATCAATAACCTAAGGGGCTTACTAAGGTGTTTGCAAGCATTGGTTCATCATTTGCAAGGATTAAGAAAGAAAAGGGAAGATTAGGGTTTCAAACCTAATCTAGGGTTTTTAAGCTTTGTAAGTTTTGGTTTTGAATAATAAACACGGTTTAGAACTTGTTTTCATCTTTACCATCGTCTTAAGGTCTTATTGATTCATTCATCTTTTATTTCTTATGATTTTTGTTGTTATATGTAAATGTATGGCTATAATCACCACTAAGGACTTTTTAATATGTAAAATGAGTTATTATTTATGTTTATGATTTTATGCACTTATTCTTATGTCATATGGTCAGAATATATCATGGAAAAAATAAGTAAAAGTATGTTACCTATGGATTAGTATAAACTTGTTCTAGGTTAATTAGTGGTTTTATAATGGTTTCTTGATCTTTCAATGTGGAAATAATGGAAAGTAATTAAATAACTTGTAAATTATGGGACAAATGAAAAATATATGGGACTAATGGACATTAATATAAGTATCACATAGGTTACAAATAGTTATTAGGGTTTCTATATTAAACTACTAAACTAATTAATACATAAAACAAGTTTTAAACACATTTTGGAAATAAATATCTTAGGGGCTGTTTTGTAATTCGAAAAATACATATATGTTTTATGATTTTATAAAATACTACCATGTCACAAGGATCGAGGGGTCAGTAAAGAACTCGAAAAACCGGATTATACGAAGAAGATACGCTATTTAAAGTTTACTATAGTATACTTTTATAAAAACAATTTTTATAAAAGTACATTCACCAAGTAAAAAAACTTATACTTTATAAACATCCATAATATGATAAAACTTTCAATTACGAGAACGTGCTCGAAAGAATCGCTAAAAACGGAGCTATAACGAATAAGATACGACAAAAACGGGTTTTACGTTAATTAAAACCTGAAAACGAGTAAAATAGCTGTTGTGAACAGTAAAAACACTATTCATCGCAGAATATCAAAAACTTGAAAATGTAATATTTTGATCACTCGTCTTACTACGAAGACGTGGACGTAAGAAACGCGAGCAACGGGCTTAAAACGACCAAATTAGGTCATTTTTACAAAAAGTATATTTATAAACGTTTTCACTTTATAAATATTATTTTACTAAAACGATTAGTCGGTG
This sequence comes from Tanacetum coccineum, assembly GCA_026074375.1. Classification (NCBI taxonomy): domain Eukaryota; kingdom Viridiplantae; phylum Streptophyta; class Magnoliopsida; order Asterales; family Asteraceae; genus Tanacetum; species Tanacetum coccineum. The sequence goes on from BQNB010043353.1 coordinate 20,976, forward strand.
ATTATGCTATATAGAATATTGAGTGGTTATCAAAGTGCTATAATACTAGGGAGTTTCATAATGAGGCCTCTTCGGATGGCGTATCGACGAGTTGTTGGATTTACGATTTAAAGTGTCCTAACTCCTCGTACGTCATGTCATGACCTCTTTAATTATGATAGCCCGAACGATAGTACGATGTAACAACTATAAGATTATATTCAACGTTATTAATTAAAGTACTCGGTACTTATACGACCTTAATTTAAATAGGTTGCATCTATCGTCTTGCGTGACGTTTTATCTGTGATTATTTGGACTATCTGTACTCAAGGTGAGTTCATAGCCCCACTTTTACAGTTTTACTGATTTACTATTATTTGGGGTGAAAACATGCTTTGTTTTATAAATTGGACGCAAGTGTTTAAAGTATATTGATTATGTGTTTGCCTAAGTAGCGATAACCCTCCTGAGCCCATTATCATGAATGTCACTTTGCATGATGTAGTTGTTAATTGCATTATGTGAGCGCGAATGATATAAATAGATCTATTGGGATTAACCTCCCCGTTTGGGTGATTAGCTATCACCGGGAACGAACGTTGACCATGTCGGACTTAGATGTTGCGGGTTACAACATCTGTACGGGCAAAATAACTGCTAAAATAGCAAAATACAGGTTGAGCTTCAGTGTCATGAGCTTAGTGCAACAGTAATCTGGTTTTGTGATTGTTGGCATCTGTTGTAACATCACGGGAAAGTCTTGCGGTCCTGCATAATTTAAATACATAAACCTATGAATTCACCAACAATTTTGTTGACGTTTTAAGCAATGTTTTCAGGAGGTCAATAGGCACGAGGTGCCAAGGATGCATTGGATTATGTTTTGGATTGCACTGTTAAAGATATATGTGCATCATGTTTTGGGAAATCTATGTTATCTTTTCATTATTAAACAAGAACAAGTAAAAGATATATGCTTTTGTTTAATATGTTTTTATTGAAAATCCAAGGTTCAATTTAAACGACTTTTGTGTCGTTCTTATATATATCTTGTGCTGTTGATCTTGACAGTTAAACATGACCCCAGAATCCTTATTCAGCTGCCGACGTTTTGGGGGTGTTACATAAGGTATGTTTAGTTTTTCTTAATTAGTTTAATCATTGATTTAATTCATGTAATAAGAGTTATGGTGGATCTAGGGTTTCATAATATTCTGTAAATTAAAGTTTATAATCTAATTAGGGTTCTTAGTAATCAATTAGATGAGAGTTGGTGTAATCGTTAGGGTTTAGATCGCGTTAGAACTTGATTTAGGTTTGAGCAGAATTTAGGGCTGTGTTGTTTCGTGAATATCTAGAGGTTAGAAGCATGAATTGATATGATTATGGTGCCTATGATGAAGCTTAGTGACTCTAGTTTCCATAACATCCAGCCTCGAAAGTTTTTAAGGTCAGGAAATTATTCAAATGTTGGTTACAAGAAAGGTTGTCAAAGCAGTAAATTTGGGTCAGATTTAGGTCAGATTACGAGGTGTAAAACCCCCACTTAAAATTCGTATTAGGATTATCCAACCTACATCAGTTTAGTTCTATGTGTCTACTAAACATTCCCCAAAGGAGAGCTTCTGATTTGGAGTCTAAGTATGGTTTTTAGGTTCAAACTTTTTAGTGTTCGTTCATATCCGAAACTGAGTAGTTAAAAGTTTTATTTTATTTGGGGCACTTAAGAGGAGAAATAAATTAGTGGAAAAATCATGGAGATAATAAACTCATGATATTGAACCTGTGATTTTTGGTAAAATTTATAAAGGTCAGTATGTGTGGTTTAGAAAATAGTAAAGTGACACTAAAATTCTGCGTTTTTGGGTAAGTTGTTGAACACTAAAAAAGTGCGTAAACGAATTGGTAAATGTTGGGCATGGTGTCGGGGTGACCCATGAGGGTAAATAAACACCTTAGACATCCATCATATGATTGTTACATGTGCTTAAGCTTTTGGCTTAGTAGCGTGTAACACGTGTTATTTTGTTGTTTAGCTTTGTGCGAGAATTTTAGGAATTGCTTTAGCACCAGGTGAGTTTCATAGCCCCTCTTTTCTTATGATGTATTGGGGTGGAAATGATGCTTGTGGTTTGAAAAGTTTTAATTGCTGTGATTATGTGGTTTTACTTAAGGCATGAACAGTTATGTGGTTATTATATGTGATATGCTTTATTGTTGTATGGTTGGTTGGAGCAGAGGGGTACGCCTATCCCATTGTTGTGTGATACCGGTTGGAGGGTAGTTGTTCTACCTATTTAAATCCAACTCGAGGGTTGAAATAAGACTCAATTCTGTGTGATTTCGATTAGAGGGTAGTGATTCTACCTATTTAAATCTAATTGGAGGGTTGAAATAATACTCAATGTTGCGTTGGTCCAGGCCTAAGTATAAGTTCCAGCTGGTAGACTTTTAGGTGCGTAAGTGACATATTTGGGATCGGGGGTAACGTTCCTACCCAGTGTTATTAGTTGTTGGATCGGAGGTAACGTTCCTACCCATTTATGGTGAGATATGCGTTGGATTGGGGGACACGTTCTGTCCTAGTTATGGTTGCTTGTGCGTTTGCATGTTAGCCTGTATAATTGCTAGCTTAACTGTCCTGCCATGTTTTGTTTTATTAATCACAGTAATTGATTTAAATCTTGTATTGGTGTCGTAAAACCTATGACACTCACCAACTTTATGTTGATATTTTTAAGCATCATTTTCAGGTGAGTATCGTGATGATAAGAAGGATGTTAGGAATAGTGGCTAGAGAGACCCTAGGCATTGCTTGTGGAGTTGTCTTTTCTAGTCTTTTCATTTATGATATTTCTTTTGCTTGATACTTGTTTGTTGGAGATTGTTAGTATTTGGATTATTTTGTTCGTATACGACATTACTTTTGTACTGTAAAACTCCTTTATCTTGTGTTGGGTATTGTCATGACACATAGTGTCCATTTGATTATTTCATTCATTTAGATTTCTCTATAGTAGACACCATTGTGTTGTGATGATATCCATGATGTTACGCCTCGTGTTTCCGCCTTGGCGTGGTGTGACAGAAAATCTATGCAAAGACCACCACTATTTGAAAGTGATGGATTTATTTATTGGAAAAATAGATTTGAAACTTATGTGTAGTGTTGGGTTTTTAGATTTGATGATTACAAAACTACATGTGCTTATATGAAGACGAATGAAACAGAAGGGCTTAATATGACACTTTGGTAATCTACATATGGAAGAATTAAAAGCTGGAAGATTTCCATGAAGATATGCATTGAAATTCAAAGATATCAAAGATAGCTTCCTTAGTACTCTAGGTTTTCTTGTAAACCCTATATAGAAAGGGTATTAGGCGTCTGGTATAGTGTATCCAGAAACATAGAGCTCTCCCAATGACAGTCTAGTAAACGTGTGTGTGTGTGTACACGTTTATTTAGTAGTTAGACAGATAGTAGTTAATAGATAGTGTAGCCTCAAGGATCTCTTGATCCCTGTTACAGTAGGTAACCGTATTATCTTGATCAAATAATATTGAGGCTTGGTGTTTAATAGTAAAACCTTGTGTAATATCGTTGTGTTGTTTGATTAATCCCGCTATGCTAATTCGTATCAATAATATTTGTAAAATATATCCTAGATGGGCTTAAAACGGTCTCCACAAGTGGTATCAGAGCTTGTGTTCTGAAACTTTGATCTAGAAGAAACAAACAAGAAGAACTCTTTATTCACACAAAGAGATGGATCTAGAAACTTCCCAAACCAATGCTACTGCAAAGTTGCCCATTCTCAAATAAGGTGAATATGAGATGTGGAGACTAAGAATAGAACAATACTTTCAAGTTCAAGACTATGCTCTATGGGATGTCATAGAGAATGGCAACTCTTTCAAACCAACAACACGAACAACAGCAAATGTTGATGGTACTTCTACTTCAATGATACCATGCACTGTTACTACTAAAGAGAAGTCTCAAAAGAAGAATGATGTAAAAGTAAGAAGTATGTTGCTGATGGCATTTCCCAATGAACATCAATCGACATTCAATCAATACAGGGATGCCAAGACTTTGTTTGATGTCATACAAACAAGATTTGGCGGTAATGATGCCACAAGAAAGACTTAAAAGACACTTCTGAAGTAGATGTATGAGAAATTCAATGCTCCAAGCGCAGAGTCACTTGACTCTATTTTTAACTGGATTCAGAAAATTGTTAGCCAGTTGGCCATCTTAGGTGAAAACATCTTTCAAGAAGATCTCAACTTAAAATTTTTGAGAAGTCTACTTTCTGAATGGAACACTCATGTAGTGGTCTGGAGGAATAAATCAGATCTTGACACAATGAACATTGATGATCTCTATAACAACTTTAAGATTGATGAAAAAGATGTCAAAAGAACTGTAACATCAAGCTCAAACTCAAACTCAAGCTCTCAGAATATGGCCTTTGTGTCATCTCCTAGCAATACCAATGAAGTTAATACTAGCAATGTTTAAGTTAGTACTGCTAACTCTCCTGTTAGTACTGCTGATACTCCAGATAGTACTGCTAACTTAAGTGATGCCACTGTCTATGCGTTTTTGGCAAATCAACCAAACGGGTCTTAACTTGTTCATGAAGACCTTGAACAAATCCATGAAGATGACCTAGAAGAAATTGATTTAAAGTGGCAGTTAGCTTTACTGAGCATGAGAGCAAGAAGGTATTTCTAGAAAACTGGTAAGAAGATCACTATGAATGGGAGTGATACTACTGGATATGACAAGTCCGAGGTAGAATGTTTCAACTGTCATAAGATGAGACATTTTGCAAGAGAATGCAGAGGTCCTAGGAATCAAGATAATAGGAATAGGAATCAAGACAGCTCAAGAAGGACTGTGAATGTGGAAGAAATTTCTTCCAAAGCTATGGTGGCTATTGATGGAGCTGGTTTTGATTGGAGCTATATGACAGATGAGGAAGTACCTACCAACATGGCTCTTATGGCTTTCTCAGACTCAGAGGTATATAATGACAAAACTTGTACTAACACCTTCCTTAAAAGCTTTAAAACTCTTAAAACTCAATATGATAATTTAAGAATAGAGTTTAATAATTCTGAGTTTAATCTAGCTACCTATAAAAGAGGTTTAGCATCTGTAGAAGAACAACTTGTCTTTTACAAGAAAAATGAGGTTATGTTTTATGACCAAATTGCTGTTCTAAAAAGAGTCACCTCATTTAAAGACTCAGAAATCAATGCTCTTAAAAGTGAGATAGAGAAGCTTAAGAAAGAAAAAGAGAGCAATCAGATTAAAATTGATAAATTTAAAAATGCTTCTAAGAGCTTAGATAAATTAATAGGGAGTCAAATATCTGATAACAGTAGAAAAGGTGTGAGGTTTGTAAGCTATAATGTTGTTCCACCTCCACCTACAGGCTTATTTGCACCCCTAACTATTGATTTGTGCAACTCTGCTCTTGAGGAGTTCCAACAACCTGAGTTTGAAGGCTATGAACCTAAGGCCAGTAAGAGTGTCTGTAAAGATACCTCTAATGAGGTTAAGAAAACTCCTGATGCCCCATTAGGTGAGAAGTTGGTGTCAGAAAAAGAGAAGCAAACTATTTTTCCTAGAATCTGTTAAATAACAAGAAAAACCAGCTAGGAAACTAGTTAAGTATGCAGAGATGTATAGATCACAAAACCTATGGGGAATAAAAGAAACTGGAATAATCTTAAATCCCAACAGCTAGGAGGTGATTTTGTGATGTATAATAAAGCATGTTTTGTTTGTGGATTTGACCATGTGCAGGCTCACTGCAATTACCATCAAAGGGAAGGGATGGTAATTGGGAATAATTATACAAGGGTGAATTATAACTATTCTGCTAAAAAGGCTCACCCTAACTCTCACAAGAACATGACTCCTAGAGCAGTTTTAATGAAAACTGGCCTAAAACCACTTAATACTGTTAGGCCTGTTAATATTGTTCATCCCAAAACTACAGTTTATAGTTCTAGATCAATGTCATGTTTTTCAAAATTAGCACAATCAACTGTAAAAATGCCCTATCAATCAAGAACAGCATTAACTAACAAAAACTTTAACCAAAAAGTTAATACTGCTAAGGAAAAAGTTTATACTACTAAGCCAAAAGCAGTTAATACTGCTAGGCAAACTTTAGCAGTAGTTAATGCTGTCAGGGCAAATTAGGTTAATGTTGTTAAGGCCTCAACATGTTGGGTTTAGAGACCACCAAACTTAACAATGCATCAATTATTTTCAAGAGACAGAATTATATTGATGCACTTTGAAGATAACGTGTTCGTGCTAGAAACGATGTGACAAAGACTTCTCAAAATCTAGCAAAGGTGTGTGATTTTTCTTATGGTGCTCAATGCTCACATTTGCTATCACTTAGTATGTGTCTCATAGAAGATGAGGATTTTTGTCAAGAGGTTACGATCTACTTATATTTCACAGATTTATTTATAAGTTTGACATCACGTGGATAGTACAAGATATAAGACACAAGTTTGGGTTATTCTACTTCTACATCAAGTTCGTTATACTTAGTATTCTTCATCAGTAATCATTACATAGAGCTTACAAAATTTGAAGATTCAAGAGATGGTTAACATATGGGTTTCAGGAGAAGCTTATTGTTAACATGTTTAACCATATACATGCACCACTTGAAGTGAAAGGTTTCATTATTACTGCTAGTTTATATTTCTACTGATCATATTCATTTTTCTTATTGTGCGTAATGGTGGGCAATTTGAGTATTGGAAGGATGGATTGGTAGTGTGGTATATGATTTGTAGTTGTTATGATCCAAGTTGCATATCTACAAAAGACCCCTATTTGATATTTACACAAAGGGGAAGAAGATTACAGGTTTATTGATTTGCAGCTTATTTATGTGTGGTGGCATGTTCAAGGAAGTCTTAAGTCAAGGGAAAGCATTGAAGATTGTTTCATTCATGGTTATAGTTTTGTAATATCAAATAGGGGAAGATTGTTGGGTTTATAGATTTGATGATTGCAAAACTACATGTGCTTATATGAAGACGAATGAAACAGAAGGGCTTAATATGACACTTTGGTATTCTACATATGGAAGAATTAAAAGTTGGAAGATTTCTATAAAGATATGCATTGAAAAGTCAAAGATATCAAAGATAGCTTCCTTAGTATTCTAGGTTTTCTTGTAAACCCTATATATAAAGGGTATTAGGCATTTAGTATAGTGTATCCAGAAACATAGAGCTCTCCCAATGAGAGTCTAGTAAACGTGTGTGTGTACATGTTTATTTAGTAGTTAGACATATAGTAGTTAATAGATATTGTGGCCTCAAGGATCTCTTGATCCCTATTACAGTAGGTAACCGTATTATCTTGATCAAATAATATTGGGGCTTGGTGTTTAATAGTAAAACCATGTTTAATATCATTATGTTCTTTAATTAATTCCGCTTTGCTAATTCGTATCAATGATATTTGTAAATTATATCCTAGACGGGCTTAAAACGGTCTCCACATGAAGTCAAAATATCTAGATCTTTGGCATGTTATTACCGATGGTGATTGTCCTCCTATTCAAAATAATCCCGAAACTAAAAAGGATGAAGTGGTACCTTTTCATAGACAAAATGATGATCTTAAAAAGAAACTTGCAAAAAATAATGAAGCTAAAGTGGTAATTTATAATGCTTTGCCACGTAAAGAATACGAAAGAATTTTTATGTGTCAAACCGCAAAAGAAATTTGGGATACTTTATTAATCACTCATCAAGGTAATAATCAAGTCAAAGCTAACAAAATAGATCTTCTTGTTCAACAATGTGAACAATTTATGATTCCGGAAGAGGAGTCAATAGATAATGCATTTGTTAAATTTAACACTATTATTAATAGTCTAAAAGCACTTGATGAAGGTTTTTCTAGCAAGAATTGTGTTAGGAAATTTCTTAAGGCATTACATCCAAAATGGCGCGCGAAAGTCACGGCGATTGAAGAATCAAAGAATCTAACAACCTTACCTCTTGACGAACTAATTAGAAACTTGGAATTTTACGAAGAAGTAATAAAGTAAGATTTTGAAACAGTCAAAGGCAAGAAAGAACAAAGTAGATCTCTTGCATTAAAGGTGAAAAATGAAGTAAGTGATGAAGATAGCTCAAGCTCCGATAGTGAAGACGAAGAGTATGCTGTCACACCCCGCCTAGGCGGAAACACGAGGCGTAACATCATGGATATCATCACAACACAATGGTGTCAACAATAGAGAGAACTAAAGGAAAAGGATAATCAAATGGGACACTACGTGTCATGACAATACCCAACACAAGATAAAGGAGTCTTGCATTACGATAGCAAAGTCATACCACAAGGAAACATAATTTAAAAGTCTAAACAAAATCAACAAACATCCAAGTATGAAACAATTCAAATAACATAAATCAAATCTCTAGGAGAATGACTTCGCATGCAAGCCTACGGTCTTACTAGCCACTCTTCCTAACTTCAACATCCTCAAGATGATTACCTAAAAATGATGCTTAAAACGTCAACATAAATTTGGTGAGAGTCATAGGTTTAAGACACAATAACCAACTCCAGCTGTAAATTACTGTGATAATAAAGAAAACATTACAAGACAATAAATGAACTATCATACATGCTAACATGCAAATCCAATCAATCAGACAAATACCCAGCAAACGACCACAAGACGTCTCATAGCGTACCAAGGTCCCTGTGGTTACCCCCTTAGCCCAGGCCATGGATACTCCCAAAGTAACATTCCTGCTCGCTAGGCCACAGTACCATCTACTAAACAGGCCATGGATACCCGCAGGTGATCCCCCCTGACTTAGTTCGCAATTCTCAATATCACATCACAAAACATGTAGCACACAACATACAATAGTCACGTATAGTCCATGCATCTTTGACAACACATTATCACAGTAATCAAAACATTTCCAAACACTTTACATCATTTCCACACCAATAAATCATAAGAAAAGAGGGGCTATGAAACTCACCTGATACACAAGCAACTTCCAAACAATATCAACACAAGCTACACAATACAAACACAAACGTGTTACACACGACCAAACTAAAAGCCCAAGTCCAAGTAACACTCATATGATGGATGTCTAAGGGTTTGATTAACCATCATGGGTCACCCCGACACCATGCCCAACCTTAACCTCCTCATTAACACGTTACATTAGTTAACTACAATTTAATCAAAAATGCAGAATTTTAGAGTGTCTTGACTAACTTAAAAACCTTACATGTTGACCTTTATAAATTATACTAAAAATAATCTATGTTTCTTTATGTGTTCTCTAACTACCATTTGATTCCTAAAAACCATTTACATGCACAAGTACTCCTAAGAAAATCAAACTTCAAAACAGTCCCAATTCGGACCTGCACACGCACTAAAAAGTTTAGACTTATTAACCATACTTAGACATAAAATTAGAAGCTATCCTTCTGGGTTTTTATATATACATATGTAACTTAACTACTGTATAAGGGCTAAGCTTAATTCCACTTTTAAGTTAGGGTTTCACCCTCACAAACATGTCCTAATTCTGACCCGTACTTACTGTTTTGACCACTTTTGTTGCAAACATTATTTGAATGACTTCCCGACCTTAAAAACCTTCGAGGCCTGATTTTTTGGAAAGTAGACTCTTTTTGCTTTTTCATGGACTCAAGAAATATCAATACACATTTTTATCATATAGAAATCAGTTGTTGAACACGACCTAAAATTCTGCTCAACCCTAAATCAAGTTTTAACGCAAATCTAACCTAACCAATTGCATGAACATTACCCTAATCAAGCCCTAATCACTCAAGCATCATTAAATATCATTAATATTATGTATTTTTTTTATGAAACCCTAGATCCATCATTGATTTTGTTACATGAATATACAAATCTAACTAAGAAGAACACACTTACCTTGATTAATAACACCTAAACCATAACTCTTGAATGATTCTTGGATCTAGCAAAATTCGGCACTCCTTAGGGTTTTGGGGGAAGAAAACGCATGGCACAAGTGAGAGGGGAAGGGATAATGGGTTGGGTTCATAGGTATTTAACCCTAGTGAGTCCTTATCCTTCTCTAAGTACTATTTGATAAAAAAATATAAGTCCTAAACCCTCCCTAACCAAAACCGATCGGCCCCCTATTTAAAAACATATTTTTTTTATTAAATTATTAATTATTTAATTTACTTCCTTACCTTAAGTTTTTATAAAAACCTAAGCTAGTTTGATTAAACCTTTTTATATAAACGCTACGTACTAAACTTTTTAAATATAACTTTCATTTCACCAAACCACTTTCTATTTTTAGAAATTTTGCTACAAACTTCTATATTTCACTCACCTATTTCATTTCTAAAATGCCACATTTCCTATAAATGCTTAACACTTAATCATCCAACTATTGACATAGCATTACATGCAATACGCCATTCCTTTCCATTATCACTAAGCTTGAACAAATGGAATACTCATTACCCAACACAAACATACTCACAAGTGGTATTCGACTACGTTTCAAACTCTTAACCTCACGATCCATAATTTCTTCAGGTTCCTCAACAAAACGTAAAGTCTTGTTGATTTGATTTCATTCAACGGCACATGCAAATTAGCATTCCCCAAACACTTCTTTAAATTTGACACATGGGATGTGTCATGTACACAATCAATTCTTAGGCAATCTTAACGATTAAGCGACTCACGGGCTGATCCTCTCAGGATCTCGTATGGTTAACATATCTCGGTGCTAACTTCCCTTTGTTCCCAAAACGCATCACACTACTTTCTACGGTGACACTTTTAACAACCACCACTCTCTCCAACCTGTACTTCTGTATCTTACGTCCAAAGTCGCATAACTCTTCTGATGATCTTTGCACGCTTGGAGCTTTTCCTTTTATATCCACTTTACTTTATCAGTTGTGTCTGATCCAATTCGGGTCCATCAAAACTACCTTCGCCAATTTCAGCCCATAATACGGGTAACCTATATTTTCTTCCATATAGTGCTTCGAACAGATCACATCGAATGCTAGTGTGATAATTGTTGTTATAATAGAACTCTGCTAACGGTAGGTGGACATCCTAACTGCCACCAAAGTCTATCATACACGCCCTTAACATATCCTCCAATATCTGAATTGTATGCTTACTCTGTCCATCTGTCTAAGGGTGATAAGCCATGCTCATATCCAATCGCGTACCTAAGGCATTCTGTAATTTTGCTAGGAGAAGTGATGTAACCGTGCTCTCGATTCGAAATATCGACATAGGCACTCCTTGAAGCGTGACAATTTTCATTGGTGTACAAACTCGCCAATTTCTCACGTACTATTAATCTTCATGTTATTGCCTAAATAAAAAGTTGCTGATTTGGTTATCTATCAACCGCATAAACCCTTATCGCATCGTGCCCACTCATTGTTCTAGTTAACTTTTTGACGAAGTCCATGGTGACTGTTTTCCCACTTCCATTTTTTTTTCCAAGGGTATCTCTTGTGTTGTAAATATGCCCGTAAGCCTTTGATGCTCATCCTTTACCTTTGCACAAGTTAAACATTTGCTAACATATGTAGCAATATCCCTCTTCATTCCCGGCCACCAGTACATATCTTGAAGGTCATAGTACATCTTATCTGCTCCAGGATGTGTAGAATACCTGGACTTATGAGCCTCATCCATAATTACTGTTCTCACACCTCCTACTAACGGAACCCATATTCGATCCATAAGGTACAAACTTCCGTCTCCTTTCCTTTCCATCTGTTGATCTAAATATGTAACCTTTTTGCAAGTACGTTCTCTGATTGAACGCCTCACCTGAGCTGCCAGTATGAGTCTTTTACTCCGGATTGAAATAGGTCCAATAGCAGATGTTGTCACTAGGTCGTACATGATCTTAGGTTCAGCTAGACATCAACGCGCATCTGCTCTTCCATCACCCACTCTTTTGTGCTTCAGAGCTCTCGATGACTTAACAGACTACTATCAGATTCCACCTGTCACAGACTTCTATCTCATCACCGCTCTCGCATCGCAGCCGTAACATCCGCTCACTCTCACTTGCAAGTTACTCACCTCACGCTAAAGTAATTCCCCACGTCCACCTCTTTGACACATATTCAACTCCTTCTAATCAAATATGTGTTGGAGACTTCTATGATCCGTGTAAATAACAGTCTTCGTACCATACAAAATAATGTCTCTAAGTTTTTAGAGCAAACACCACCGCTCCCAACTCTTGATCGTGTGTGGTATAATTCTTCTCGTGGATTTTTAACTGCCTTGACGCATAAGCAATTACCTTATTTCTTTGCATAAGCACACAACCTAATCCCTGATTCAAAGCATCACAGTAAACTACAAAATCTTCAACTCCATCAGGAAGTGATAATATCGGCGCCTTACACAAATTATTTTTCAAAGTCTGGAAAGCCTCTTCTTGTTCCACACCCCACACATACTTTTGGTTTTTCTGAGTCAACGAGGTAAGAGGTTTAGCAATCATAGAGAAATTTACGATGAAACGATGGTAGTACCCTGCCAACCCCAAAAACGATCAAATCTCAGACGATGTCGTAGGAGCTTTCCAATTCTTTACTACCTCTATCTTACCTTGGTTCACGTGAATACCACTCTGATTAACCACATGACCAAGGAAATGCACTTCTTGCAACCAGAACTCACACTTAGAGAATTTAGCATACAACTTCTCCTTCCTTAATAATTTTAAAACTAACCTCAAATGCACTTCATGATCTTCCTTAGTCTTTGAATAGATCAAGATGTCATCGATGAATACAATAACAAACTTATCTAACTACGGTTTACAGACTCGGTTCATCAAATCCATAAAGACCGCCGGTGCATTGGTTAATCCGAAAGGCATAACGGTAAACTCAAAATGTCCATACCTTGTTCGAAATGCAGTTTTTGGAATATCGTCCGCATGTACTCGGAGCTGGTAATAACCCGATCAAATATCTATCTTGAAGAAATAACATGAACCTTGTAGTTGATCAAATAAGTCATTAATTCTAGGAAGAGGATATCGATTCTTAACAGTTAACTTGTTCAATTCTCTATAATCGATACACATATGAAAAGAGCCATCCTTCTTCTTAACAAACAACACTGGTGCTCCCCACGAAGAATGACTCGGTCGTATGAAACCCTTGTCTTGCAACTCTTAAAGGTGACCAGACAATTCTTGCATTTACGAGGGTGCTAAACGATATGGAGACTTCGCTACCGGTGTTGCTCCAGGAACTAAATCTATGCGAAACTTAACTTGTCTTTGTGGTGGTAATCTCGACAAATCTTCTGGGAACACATCAACAAAATCCCGCACCATAGAAATATCACTCACTTTCGGTTCATCTACCTTCGCGTTCATTAAAGCTTTGGCTACTCCTAACGTACGCTCCCCTTGAACCTTAAGTATCTCACTACCTTCGAACGGTACCACCTTCTCATGACACACTATCACAACCTTATTCTGGGACAACCAGTCCATCCCCACAATCACATCGAAACTTCCATGACCCAACGGTATCAAATTTATGCTAAACAGGAAATTTCCTAGTTCTAGTTTGCAGTCACGGATAATCCTATCAACTTCTACTTTTTTACCATCTGCTACTTCTATAACATAACCAGGATTTACAATACTAGGTTTCACATTTAGTAAAGGCGCAAATTCAGTAGAAATGAAACTAAAATCAGGTCCGGAATCAAAAAGTGTAGTAGCAAAATGATCGTTCAAAGAAAAAGTACCCGTCATAACATTAAGATCCTGTAAAGCCTCAACTGCATTCACATTCACATTTAAGGCCCTTCCTGTAGCTTGATTCCCGTTATTTTAGTTACGGTTGCCCTCTAATGCTAATGGATTCCCTGCTTGACCCGGCGCTCGGTACAACTTGGGGCAATTGTACTGAAGGTGATCAGGGCTTCCACACTCGTAACAAGCCTTCTGATTATGACCCATTCTAATAGCATTCATAGAAGTCGCTCGCTTAAATGGTGCCCGACAATCTTTAGCAAAATGGCCAGGTCTCTGACAGTTAAAACATAGCCTACAAACTCCATCCTCCGGATGATAAGTATAGAACTTAGTACACTTGGGATATTGGTTTACAAATTCATTTTTAGGAGGAGTTGTTGCCACAAAACCCACTCCCATTTTCGCCTTCTTTTTATCCCTCTATGACCCTCTAGATTTACCAGTCTCTTCCACTGCCTTCCTCTTCTCATTACTCTTTGACAAGGTACCACAGCTCATCGCCTCGTCAGTAAGTATGCCGGCTCTCAGAATTGCATTCTGGATAGTTGTTGGCTGAGTGGCCTTAAGCATTCCCCTAATCTCAGGAGCCAATCCCTCTACATACCTCTTGATGCGTGCCGACTCAGGTGTCACCAGATGTGGAACCAGCTTGGCCAGTTTATGGAACCAATCTGTGTAAGCTGCATAGTTGGCTCCTACCATCTTGTGATTCCAAAATTCATTCTCCAACCTTTCCATTTCATTACTTGGACAAAATTCCTCCACTAACAAAGCCTTAAAATCACTCCAGGTCATTCCAATTGCCGTTTCACGGCCTCTTGCCTGGATTTGAGTGTTCCACCATGTTAGTGCCTTGTTAACAAACGAACTAGCAGCATACCTCACCTTCTGATTCTCTGTACACCTACTGTTATCAATCATCGATTCTATCTTCTCAATCCAGCGGGTAAGTACTATCGCACCTCCCTTTTCGTCATACTCCTTAGGGCCACATGCCTGAAATCCCTTGTAGGAACACCCATTGTTCCCACCATTCCCATTGTTGTTGTTGTTATTTCCATTGTTGTTATTGTTGTTCCCGTTGTTGTTATTGTTATTTCCGTTGTTCATGTTGTTTGTCACTTGAGTGACGATCTGGGGAATGATATTTTGAAATTGCTGCGCAATGATGGCAGCGATGTCGGGTTGCCCATTTTCGTTGTTGTTAGTCCATATTCGAACCATTCTGAATGAGATAGTAGTATTAACGCACATTAGATGATAGGGGAAAGGTTTCTAAACTGACCATTCTATCAATATACAATCATAACTATATATATATACATATACATACATAATCAACCAAACAACATGTTGACATCAAATCCGCGTAATCATACTTGCAAGTCCACTTGTGTTATGGCACATGTATAATTATGTTGGCCACTATAATTATAGATGCCCCCTTTCATAAGTGTATTCCCTCTTATGACCACACTTCTCAATGTCAACAAAACACATAACACATAGATCACATCAACAAATCACCACGTAAGGAAAATGACTCAAAATCACTTAAATTATAATATTAAAATAATCTAACGAATTCTAATATTCAAAAGCAATATTCCTAATAAAAATTCTGAACCAAAGTCAAACAATCTCAAAATCTTAAAATCTTAAAACACATAAAGAGGCGGACAATCAAGCATTGATTCGCATTCCACTACTACCCGTATCTTCCATTTCACTGTCCCTAGGTCCACTCCTAGCCGTGGACTCCAGATCCGAATCACTGTCAGATATGTCATAAATCACATTCTCATAGATTGCTTTTAACTTAAAAATAAGTCCTACGCTCTACAGTTAAGTCACAAAATGATTTTGTATACAAAACGTGTTTTTGGGTCACTGATGGCGGTCCATGAAATGTTAGAGGCGTCCCACCAATTTATATATCTTAGGGTCACGTCCCTTCCGGGGCCCGTCAGTCTTGTTTATGTCTAAATTTGGCAAAAACTCAAAAAATCATATAAATTCAACCGTAAGTCTGTAGAAGTTGTGTCACCCTTCATTTCGAAGATAATTGAGTCTACTTTCTTTTAAAGGAACTTCTGAGACTTCATTATTAACTTAAATAAGTCAGAAATGTAAAATACTACATAGTGGTCAAAAATTTGAGTTTCGTTTCAATGTAAAACTTGTATTTACATTATTCCTTTTGATCGGGCATTTCTATTTTTGATGTACCGTTAAAAAATCGTGTATTTTTCCTTTCAAAATATTGATCTTAATTAATTTTTAAAATGGGGAGGAAGTATTTTATTTTCAAATTAAATCAAGCTAAGTATACATTGTTATATCGAATACACAAAACAATGACGAATATCCTTATGTGTATGCTAGATATAAGTGATGTTTACTGTTTTGTTTATATATTAATAAGTAATCTTACTATGTAAATTGGGCTAATTAATATCTAAACACAAGTGGCCATGGATGCTATTTGTATGTTACTAGTTTTCCCAGATTATTCCTAATAGGAATTACGCTAGATTTCTTGCGTTAAGTTGCAAAATTGTTTGTGCATTGCATAGAGGAATAAATCACTATATTAACAAGTGTTACATAAAAATATTGTAGATCATTTTGAGTGTTATAACCCATTTAGGATGACAGTTCAATAGTTTGTCAGAGAAGGAATAAATAATGTCCTAAGATCATATTTTAAAACCGTCACTAAAATATCTCCACCACATAACTCTCTTCCAACAAAATGACTAAATCTTTCATCATCTTGCGTTGTTTGACCTTGGTTTGGGTTTAAAACAAATAAAGAATGTATTAATAATACATTGAGGTAAACATACAAGTAAAAGAAAATGTATTTTTAAAATTTGCTTGTGCTTGCATTGTTCTAACACCCACACATAATTATATTCTCTTTATAAATGTATAATATTTTACAAAAGATGTGTGGTGTATAAAAATGGTTAGGAAAATCATTTATATACTCATAAAATGTCAAAAACTATGCATACTATACATATCAACATATAGTTTTTCGCATAAGAAAAATATATGACAATCTTGAAATAAAAAATTAACTTGTCATTATTCATCAACCTCAACTTACAACTAGTCTTAGGATCAATGGAACACACTATGAAAATCTTTATTTGTTTTCTTTTAAAACGAGTGTTCGTGAGGGTCAAGAAATATTTCGAATATATACCGATTCATTATTCAAATTATGATTGATATTATTATCGAATCTAATTGACTAGTTTTCGAGTATGGATAAGAAATTGGATTCTTATTTGTCTAGCTTTAAGATTATATCAAAATGTAACAAGAGATATTATCTTAAACCTACATACTCAATCACACTCGATTGATATGAAAATAACGACATATAGTTGTGTTCCAAAATGTAACAAGGGATATTTAAGATTATTTGTCTACCTTTAAGATTATAACTCACACTTGTGTAAATGATGTCATATTGAGTCTACTTGTCCAATAGTTGTGTTCCAAATATTTGGCAAATATATACATAAAATACACAATGAAGTAGGATTGCCGACTTGAATGTTGTATCTAAAATATTCAAGTAATTTACCTTTCAATGCATTTGGTAAATTCATCATTTCTGAAAAGCCAAACATGAGCAAATGTACAACATATGTAACTTTGCTCAAACACTAATAAAGCACAACTCAAAACTCAAACTCACTTCGTATCAAACTTCTCCTTAATACCAAAAACATACTATTCTTCTTCACCAATGAGACCTTTACCATCTAAGATTAGGGCTAGAAAAAATAAACATATTCCACAACACCATTTTTGTGCTTTCATTCATAAGAGAGCGTAAGAGGATGAAATAAAAGATGATTAATATATTAAACATAAATCAATCTCATTGTTCAATCTAATTACAAAATTAGAAGATGAACATGAAATCGAGACTAGGATTTATCTAGATCACGAAAATATCAATCAAATGACCATAGATATTTTTTCGAGTCTACATGTTTAACCATCCTTAGCTATCACATTAAATCACAAAGTCGATTGCAAGACAACAAGATTATTCATCAAATTGCAACTCACACTTGCAATGAAGATGCTTCATTAAGTCTAAAGTGTTTGAATGTTTGTGTTATTAGCTATGGTCAATTTATACATGTTAAACTTAAAACACTCTAAGTAAGATTGACGACAATAGAAATTCATCGAGAACTGGCATAATAACTCCAACTTGATAAGCAAGACTTGGATGTCATTTCCAAAAAAATCAAACCGAGAACCCTTATTACTTATATAAGTTTATCTTAATAACCTAATATCAACACCATCTCCCAAATAATAGAAAAATGATCCTTGCCTAAATTTGGAACCTCTACGAATCGATGGATCCTTCATCTTAGATTCATCGCAGGTTTAGGTAGATCCGCCCTATGGCATTAGATTTAAACATCTTCCTCTTGTCAATCTCTTGCCTAAAATTCTAACATACATGTAACTAAACTTTAGTTAATCATCATTATTTCTACAAAGAAACAAACACAAGATCTATTAAGGTAAATAACCGTAATTGGATTTCTCTCATAAAAGACATGCAAAGGTGCATTCTTTGAACACTCTCAATATAGAGCATTACACATTATCACTTTTAAGCATACTCCTAGGTCCTAAATGACTCATTCTTTATTATAGCTACAACAACTTGCTTGCTCTCTCATTCAACCTTAGAATTCTACACATCTTGATTAGGATTATGTGAACCAAAATTAAAGTATGTTAGTTGAGTCATAGTAGGCCTTATATGAAAAGACAATACAAATTTTATCTATGGGGCCGTAGGTAGTAATATAATGGGGGATTATTGGGGGGGGGGGGGGGGGGTGAACATCTCATTAGGAAAATATAGGAATTTTATTTTGTCTAACATGAGAATGACTACTAGAGAACCTATCGCACTAGAAATTCAATTTGACCTAACAGTTGAATTTCTTCCAAAAGTGAAGTTGGGTTCGTGGTATAACCCCGTAAAAATAGTCATGTTTAGCCTGAATTGAGCACCACTAGGGATTGTCTCATATCTATCCTCTAATTTGATTAAATGGCTCTTTCTAAATATGCCTAATGATAGTCTACATTGATGGACTTTGTATCTCATTAGGAGTGCACACTAAGCAAGTAGAAATGAGGTTTCTCCTTTGTCAATATAGACAACACGCACCTCACATATGTGCTTTGAAGTTTCAAGATGATAACTTGCTCCCATTTAATGCAATTATATGCCTTCATGATTATTTTGATTCTCAATGGTTTATTTGCTTGCTAATAAATTTTAAATCTAATAATAAAGCGTCGATTGTCTTTTTCTAAAAATTTAGATAAAAATATTCTCTTAGTTATTATGCTAATATAACACATGTTATTTTCTAATGCTAAATGCTAACATGTATTACATGATGAATACATTTTAAAATTATCATGGTTATTTGTTTTGCGTCATCTTACATGACTTAAATTTAATTATGCACCTACACTATGTTAGAGTTGATATGTATGACAACTAAAGGTTTAGATGTCATACGTCTTACACATAATTCTTGTTGAATTATTTGTGTCGATGCATGCTAGTTAAACACTTGCATGCTTATATCTATATGTCTTATACATCTATGTATATATTTTCTCACACTAGAATATCTTTCTTCGCGTTCGCGTTACTAATCTAAATTTTCAAAAGAGTCATAAAATGGTCTTAAATCTTCTAGAGTCTTCCTTCACATATTTCCTTAATCATCATCTCCCTTTCTTCTAAAAAATCCACTCTTTGTCACATAAAAGGTTAGATACAAATCTAACGCTCCTCCAAGTAGGTTTGACAACTTAAATATTTCATCAGAAGTATTCAAGTATCTTTAACTTGTGATCGCAAATGTTAAAGGTCATATCCGAATATCCTTATTCAATCCTTTTAATAACATAAGTTAAAACAATCTCCTTTTCTCTTCTACGAAACATTCTTTCTCTTCGACGAAAACATTCTATCTCTTCGACGAAACATTCTTTCTCTTCGATGAAAACATTTTTTTTTGACAAAAACCTTCTTTCTCTTCTACGAAACATTCTTTCTCTTCGACGAAAATATTCTTTCTCTTCAAAGAAAACATTCTTTCTCTTTGACGAAAACACTCTTTATCTTTCGATCACACCTCTTCCTTCTCACTCAACCACGCCTCTAAAACCATAGAGATGGCTAATCTCTTTCCTCTACTATTTCCGCTACCACCTTTAAGACAACCTTATACCTCGTCATATGATTGTTTTATGAACATTCACAATAATCGAGAAGACCACCATCCATCTTGACATTGTCAAGCTCGTCGTCTCTATCTTTGTTTGTTTTCTTCTTCTTTATTACTACTATTATTATTATTATTATTATTATTTTCGTTCACGAAACACACCAAAGATACGTCACCATTTTCTTCGAGACAAAGTCCAAAAGGAAACATCTCCATTGAAAAGGTTGCGTCTGAAGATAACATCGCCGACATTCTTTCTTTACCCCTCAAGCACGAATCGCTAAATTATCTTCGTCAAGGTTTAGGAATGATGAAACACATCCCATAAATCGTTTTCTTCTTTTCTTCTAGTTTCGATTCGGGTCCGTGTTCAATTTCGTGTCGTGACAACTTAATTACTTCATCCGAAGTATTTTAAGCGTTTTTAATTAGCGAAATGCAAATTAAAATGTCACTCCCTTCACAAAAATCTGTCAAATTCCAAAACATCTCTCCTGGTGGCGGTCCCCTTAAACCAGGCGGCCCCCTAATTAAAACAGGCGGCCCCCATATATATATAGGACCACCGACAACAGGCTTGAGATATCTGTCATTTCTTTTCAAATCATGAAACGAACACCCCTCTCTCTTCTGCTACAAGTTGACGTCTACTTTACACCCAAATATATGCCCAACATCTCTCTAAAGATCAATGGGTCATTCTCTTATCTTGAATAGTCATAGTCATTGCCTGTACACGTTTAGGTTTCACCCGTTCCTTCCTACTCAATGCATCAACCACTACATTCGCTTTACTCGGATGATAGCGAATTTCACATTCATAATCACTAAATAATCGGATCACCTCCTTTGGCGCATATTCAACTCCTTTTGATCAAATATGTGTTGGAGACTTCTATGATCCGTGTAAATGACACTCTTCGTACCATACAAATAATGTCTCCAAGTTTTTAGAGCAAACACCACCGCTCACAACTCTAGATCGTGTGTTGTATAATTCTTCTCGTTAGGATTTATAACTGCCGTGACGCATTAAGGACATTACCTTTTTTTCTTTGCATAAGCACACAAACCCTAATCCCTGATTCGAAGCAATCACTAGATAAACTACAAATCTTAACTCCATCAGGAAGTTGACATTTTGGCGTCTCACACTATTATTTTTCAAAGTCTGGAAAAGCCTACTTCTTGTTCCACACCATCACACATATTTTGGTTTTTCTGAGTTCAAGATAGGTAAGAGGTTTGATTCGCAAAATAGTATATATATATAAAACAACTCAAATGCAAATTCTAACCGAATGCCCTTAACCAAGGGAAAAGGTCAAAAGTTACACAAAGAGATTAAATATATAAGAATCAAATCAATATAAAAAAGATTCCGGCAAGAGATATTCCCGGTCGTTTGTCCAACGAGGCGTGCAATTGAAAATTATCCTGGTTTGTGAGAAATTGGAATGATGAAGATATATGATGGAACATGATATATACACTAAGATTAATTAAATAAAACTTAATTTAATCTACGGGAAACAAATATAGGAATTAGGGATCTTAAAAACTAGGGAAAACAAAAATTAGCTCATCTACATCCTATATAGAGAAATCCTAAAATTAATATTTATACAAAAATACGGGGAATAGAATTAGGTATCGGAGAAAGAATCTAAAATATTTAAAAATTAAGAAAATAAATGGCTAAATTAAATATAAAAGTCAAAAATTAAATTCTAATTAACTTAATTTTGAAAAATAAGAAAACTAAGATACTAAAACGAAGGTCGTTTGAATGCTAACGAAGAAACTGGTTAAAATCGCACCCGGTTAATTAAAATCGGGGTCTAAAAACTGAAATTTAATGAAAAATTAAGCCTATACTAAATTTTTAAATTTTCCTGACACTAAAAGACAAAAGAAAATTTTGTAAAATAAAGAAATCTATTTTTTTATTAATTTTTGGATTTTTTATGAATTTTTTAAAAGATTAATACCTAATTAAACTAAGTAAATAGAAAAAGACAAAAATAAAAGTTATCAAAAATTCTGAAAAAATAAAATAAAATAAGAAAAAGTTAACAATTCTAAAAATATAAAAATGCCCAAATCTTACTGTTTTTATAAAAAGTAATTAAACTAATTAAATTTTAAACCTAATTTAATTAATTAATTAAATAAACTAACTAAAGCTAACTGTTGTTAAAATTAAAGGACTAACAGTGAAAAGGACTGAAAGGACAAACGGGGTAACAGCAAACTGACAAGGGGGAGTAACAGTTGTAACTTTAAAAGATGAATTTACACAAACAGTCCCTGAAAGAGAACCCCGATTACAAGGTGGGTCCAAGTTGCTTATTAGCAAAAAGCCAAAGAAGCAAACTTGTTCAGGGGCTTAATGGCAACATTTTTCCTAAAAGCACTTAGTGCTGATTCTAAAAGGAAATAAGCCAGAAAATTAAGACAAAAAACACTGTTTAGACAGCAGACGTAATGAGGCTTTATTTGCTTATTTTTCTTTGTCTTTTTATGATTTTAGCTACAAAATTAAGCTAAGAATTATGGGAAATAAGCTATAAGGCCAATGGGTCCTAATATTGCTCTGGTTACCCTAACAATAAGCCTAAAATAAGCTTGGGGAGAAAAAAAGCTATATCTAACAGTTTTAAAAGGAAAACAGAAAAAGTGAACTTTAAGTAGATTGAAAGGGCTAAGCTAGGACGTGAGTTAAGTAAGAAAGCTTGGGGATTTAAAGAACTAGTGATAGCTACATTTATAATGCTAAAAATCTAAGTGCTTAAGACAAATAAGCTAGAAAAGAAGTGCTGAAAATGGTGCTCAGCACCAGGGGAAATAAGGCAGTGGCTAGGGGCTTTTTTAGCTTAACACAATAAGCTCTCAAGAGCTTATTTCCCAAGACCAACCCAAGACAGATTTAAAAGGGGCATAAGAGAGCTTATTTCCAAAATATAAGCCATTATAATAAGCTTAAACCTGCTGAATAAGGGACTTAAAAGTAGGGGTTTTCAAAGATCATGTATACAAAAACTTTGACTCTTACTTGGTCAAACCAAAGGGACAGCACAAATGGCTTGGTAAATTGGCTAGAAACACAACAACAAGCACACAATTAGTGTGCTTAAGCTGCATAAGCAGCTTAAGCCTTTAAGCTCAAGTTGGCTTTTTGAAAATTTGACAGAATCTAAAATAAACCTAAAAACTTATTTTCAAACTGAAATTAGTGATTTAAGTGGCTTGATTAAGCTTGCACACTCAGCCAAAGTTGGCTGAGTGAGCTTGACCCATGCAAAACCCAAAATGACCCATTTTGGGTCTAAACCAAACACCCCCTTAAATATATAAAATGAGTTTTAACTGATTTTTGGTAAAGGAGGGCAGAGATAATGGATTACAAGTGGATTATAACAACTTTTAACACATGTTTACATAATGTAAACAGAATGAAACAGCTGAATTTATATTTCAAATTTTGATAATGATAATAACAAGAACTCTTAACTTTTTTATTAAAAACAACTTTTGAAACAAACTGAGTACAATAATTTAAAGCAAACTTAATTAAAATTAAACTACAAAAGTAAAAAAAAACAGGGGTCTAAGGGTGTGGTGGTTTCGGCTTGCTCTTCTCCCTTTTATAGCAGCTCTCTTCCTTCTCTTTGTGTTGGGATGAGTTAGCTGTGAGAGTAGGACACTCCCCAAGCAATCCTAACCCTTGGTTTGCCTTGCATCACTCTCAGCCATGGATGGGGGGTACGGGGTTGAGTGAAATGAACTGGAAAGGGGGTATAAGGGTATTGGGGAGGTGGGAATGGGTAGGGGATAGCTGTAGAGGGGTACTTGGGAGGTGGTTTGGCTTAAAACCGTGGGGAAGTGGTGGTTTGGGGTTTGGCGGGAAAGGGGGAGGTACGGTTATGGTTGCAGTGTTTAAAAGAGATCTTTGGGGAAGAGGCAACCCAAGCCCCTCACCTTTCTTACTCTTTTCATTTTATTTAAGCCCGAAAATTCAGTTATAAAGATGTTTGGAAAGTGACATAATTAGTCCTTGTGGTTTATTAACAAAAAGAATTAAAAAGGTTATGGGTAATTGCAAAAACAGTCCTTGTTGTTTTAATAAAAGGGAGTTTGAGTGAATTGCAAAACCAGCCCTTGTGGTATTTTCTTTCATTTTCATTATAAAACAACTTTCAAACTTGGCATTTTTAGCCCTTTTCTTTATTTTATTTTTTTCAATTTTAATTATAAAACAAAGTTTTTAAAATTTACATTTTTGGTCCTTGTGTTTTATAAAAAAGGTTATTGGGCTTGTATTGGGCCCACTGGGTTTGGGTTTGGGCCCAATAAGGTGTGTGGGCTTGTATTGGGCCCAATTGAGTGTGTCTGGGCCCAATAAGGTACAGGC
>BQNB010043354.1:1272-39110 GCA_026074375.1 Tanacetum coccineum
GGAAAATAAAAGAAAAAGAAAGGGGACAAGGTACTGTTTGAATCAAGCATGGAGGAATAAGCAAATATGGATGGCTTATTAGGTTTTTGCTTAGTCTTAGCTTAATTATAAGCCGGGGTAGGAAATTTAGAGCTA
Source organism: Tanacetum coccineum (assembly GCA_026074375.1). Taxonomy (NCBI): domain Eukaryota; kingdom Viridiplantae; phylum Streptophyta; class Magnoliopsida; order Asterales; family Asteraceae; genus Tanacetum; species Tanacetum coccineum. Next base: position 1,408 of record BQNB010043354.1, read on the forward strand.
TTTAGGTCCCAAAGATCCTTTTTGAGAAAAGGATCAAATGTACATTTCCTTTTAACTTTTGCTTATTAATGTAGCAATAAGCTTGTTTAGTCTATTTTTTTTTGCTTAATACTGTTTTTTTATGCTTATATGTGTTTATGCTGAAGTATGCTTAATAGTGCTTTTCATTTCATGTTTATGCCATTTGATCAAAATCTGCCTAGTATAGCTTATAAACTGTCTAGCTTATTATCTTATTTTTAAGTGCTAATTAGTTCTGTCTTTTACTTCTTTATTGTTTAATATGGTTTAAGTAGTATTTGTCCTTCCAAAATTTCAGTTTAAATTAGCTCTTATAGTTTTTAAAAGTCACTTTTAAAAATTTAAGGGGTGTTTGGGTCAACTTGAAAAACGGGTCAAAAATGCTTTGTGTATGGGTTATGGTCACTCAAGTAGTTTAAGCTTAAGTATTAAGCTTGTTTTAAGCTGTTTTTATAAGTTTTAAAGTTTTAAAATTGTTTTTCAAAGGTTTTATAAATCATTTTTCAAGCTGTGGTTTCTAAAAAAGGTATACAATGGCTTATTTGAATAAGCCATTGTGTGTTTGAATTTTAGTTTAAAAAGTGAGCTTTTGTGTGTCTTAAACAAACTGTCACAAACCCTTGGTGTCATTTGACTTTGTGCAGTCAAATCCACCAAAGATTTTAAGAGTCAAATTTTTTATCTAAAAGCCATTTTCAATCTTAAATATCAGCAGGTTTTTATGATTTTTAAAAGTCAAAAATTGGTGCACAAATCCATTTGCTAGGGTACTTAAGCTGTTTAAGCTTATTTTCTTATTTTGAGCTTATTTGACAGCTTTTAAATAAGCTGTCAAATAAGCCCCTTGATTTTAGCCTTAATCTCCCCTGGTGCAAGGGGGAGATTTTAAGCCCTCTTTTCCTAGTTGTTTAGTGTACTTAAGCCCAAGTTCTTGGCTTATTTTGAGAGCCTATAAGCTCTTAGATAAGCCCCTTTAGTCTCAGCCCTTAGCAAGCTTATTTGATGGCTTATTTTTAAGCTCAAACTAGCTCTTTGACTGTTTTTAGCTTAGTGTTAGTGTAGGATTGCTTATTTTTCATTTTAGCTTATTCAGCTTATTTCATAAGCTCATTGTTGCTCTTATTAGCTTATAAAGATAGTGTAGTTAGTAGTTTTGCTTATCTCTCATTTTCTTTGCTTATTTGTGTCAACAGCTTAGCTTTTTAAGCCTTTTAAGCATCATTTAGTTTCTGTCAAGCTTAAGCTTTTTCCAGCTTATTAGTTTTAGCTTTTAAGCACTTAAGTGCTTATTTAGGATAACTTAGATTAAGCCCCTTTTTGCTTTTTAGTCCAATTTAGCTTAAAACGACCATAAAATCCAAAATGACTTAGCTTTTCAAAGCCTTAAGCTAGTTTTAATCATTCTGTCATTTTGTATTAAGCTGATTTTAAGCTCTATTATAGATTTTCATAAAAGCTGTAGTGACAAAGTTGTTAAGCCAACAAGCTTAACAAATTTGCTTTACAAAAGTTTTCCAAAAAAAAAAAAGGAGACAAGGGTGTGACACGGGGTGAGCAAGACTCGAACATGGTCTCGACCTCGTACACCTCTTTCTACACTCACACACGCTGCGCCCTTGGGACTTTTCTGTCAATAGTATCAAGGGTCCTTTGCTATTTATATAACATTTTGGCTTTTTAAGCTATAATAAGTTGTTATTAGCTTATTTTACGGGCTTATTTATAAGCCAACTTTGTGTTTCTTATTTTTCGTAGGTTTGTTAAAAAGTCTAGTATTTTTAGTAAAAATTTCAGAATTTTTCGAAGTCATTTACTATTTTTTATAATTTAATTTAGTTAAAAGTTTAAAAAATTCATAAAAAATACAAAAATTATCAAAAAAATATTTTTCTTTTTTAGAAAATTTTATTTTGTCATCTAGTTTGTAGGAAAAATTTAAAACTTTTCGTAGGGTCATTTTTACAACTTTTCATTTTTTTAAAGAGCGGTCCGGGTGCGTTTTTTTGTGTTGACTCGTTTTTGGGTCAAACGAACTCCGTTTTTGGTCTAGTCTTTTTCATTCTTCGTTATTTGTTCCCTAGAGTAGTTTAGAAGCAAAAATTTCTTCGTAGGGTTAATTTTGAAGAATTTAGGTTTTTCCCCCTTTGTTCGGGATTCGTGCTCTCGTTTTTTAGCTTAAATTCATAATTTTTAGGTTTTTCTTAAACGTTTTTATTTGCTATTGCTTAATTCAACTTCCTGCACTCTCAAACCATTTCTCTCTTTCAAACTCCAATCTTTCGACTGTATCGATTCTCCAGTCCAGCCTCGTTGGGGATAAACGACCCGGGAACATTCTATACTACTTCTCGGTTTTATTGATCTTGTTGATTTTTAGACTTATATATATTTTATATTTTATAATATATTATATATTTAGTATAAAATTAACCAATCACATAGCCTTTGAAGAATTCAACCACCTTTTATAAATTGACACTGATCTTTTCACCTATGATATCCAAGGGGTCATGACGTACGACGAATATGAGCAAGGGTTGAATAATAAAACATAAAGTAATGAGGAACCATGGTCAGAAAATGGGGTACCGCACCAACTATGTGATCACATATGTGAACCCTACCGCTTCAAAAATGAAAAAACTAATTGGCCCACATGTACCTCTGATATTGACGGATTCTGTAATGGTGGGGAGCTGCCAGGAATGGTTTGGGTTGGAACCATGACCTATTTTCAAGATCATAGTTAGTATGATGAACTAGCTGATGGGAAACTGAAAGATGAAACCCTTGCGTTTAAAGCTATGACAGAAGAATCATGGGGAAACGCAACTCCTTGGGTATTAAAGTTTTATAGATGGTTGAAAATCTGCTTTGAAAACTTCCATGAACTCAAGTATGAAGTACTAGTAAAACTACAAGAATGCTGGTGAAAAGTGAACCCTCAAGAGGTCTCTCTATTCGCTCACATTGAAAACTTTAGACGAAGGGCTTATGCGAATATAATGAATGATTAAGGGTATAATCATCGTCTTGGCACCAACCATATATCTAAGGGAAATCATGAAGCAAGCAACGTTGGTTGTGATCAAGAAAATCAAGAACTTATGGACGATCCGACTCCTGATCCATTGAACTGCAATATCAGGAGATTCGAAATAATGAAGTACTCATTCAATAATGAAGAAGAATATATTACCATCAAAGAGTCCAAACACCTCAACCATTCAAAGAAGAGCCTCGACGCTTACCGAGAACTTCTACGACTCATAAATGAAGGGTGGGTCCGAAACAACCACCATATGAATAAGCTAAGAAGAAAAGGTCGAACTAAAGACCGGTCTGAAACAAAGTGCTCCCCGAGAGACAACCCTTATTGTTTTTAATGTTTGTTGCATTTAAATTTTTGAATTTTAATTTAAATTTGAGTCTGTCTGTCAGACAACATAGGCGTAATCGTAACACCTCTGATAGGCTAGCATGTCTGAACAAAATATCATTTTTAATTTCAGTATTTTTAATATCCCAGAATATAATTGATTTCCAGGATTACATACGGCGTATCCTAGGGTTTGGGATACGGCATATTGTAACCTGTACAGTTGTGTGTTTAATTGTTTGCTTGTATTGTAGGTTAGCGAAAGCATGAATTGCACGAACGTCTTCTAACTTTTATGCAGGACCTTGCTGTAAACAAAACCGACTTCAAAGTATAGTCTGGAAATACCTCGTGTTGACTTTTGATCAGCATTCATAAGCCCCGTTAACACTCTTTTTGCTCAAACACTCAATAAAGAGAATCATTCGTAGCAAACAATCAGGGAAGTTTCCTCGTTCTAATTCTTTTCCTATATTATTTAACTGTTTGTCTATACAACGAGGACGTTGTATAATTTAAGTGGAGGGATGGAGAATTAGAACATACTTGTCCTTATTTTCATAAATAAAATGCTAACATGCCTAAAAACGGATCAAATTTTAAAAATTTTAGCATGACTTTTTTGTGAAAAATCACTTGTTACATTACCTAGCGCACTATAATCCTTATTGTCTATTGTGAGAATTAAGCCTATCCGTTTCCAATTGATTACAAAAATTCCACAAAAATATGTGTGTGCCGGTGATGTAGTGGACTTTAGAACTTGGCCTGGTATATCACTCGAGACCTCAATGATAAGTACTATGGATTTAGATGGAGTAACATGCTTGACTGGTAAATTTCTAGGATTAAACCAAAAAGCCTTTACATGTCTCATTTTTAACTAACTACACTGGTTAGTTACCCCCGTGTAACCCTTTTACTTACTCTCATTTTTAGAGTATGATACCCCTAGAACAACCTGCTGAGCCATTCCTTTCTTTTTCCACACCAATAAAAAAATTATTTCATTTCACCTTTACACCTTAGCCTACCGTGTAGATTAAATCCTATTTGATTAATGTTGCTAGTTGCTTTCGTGTAAAGTTTTGTAGTTCTTATGTCAAAGTGAGAATTTCTCTGTCTGTAATGGTCGGGAAATTGCACAATGCAATAAGGATGTTTTGTAGCTCGTGTATTTTGCTACTTTCGTAATTATGTATTATGTCCGAAGAAGAAAAGTTAAAAGGAAATATCAACCAGACAGATAATGATAGTGAAGACGGTGAATTACATCGAGATTTATGATGTATTAGCAAGCAAAAAAAAGAAAGAGAATGATGTATGATAGTCGATTCATTAAGCCTACACCAAATAAATCATTTGAAAGCATCGACGATGTAAAGTTTTGTAAAGTGGCCGATATCACCACTTATTTGTAAAAGTATGTAAAGTTTTAGGGATGTAAGGGAAGTTGACCGTTATGGGAACGTCAACTTAGGTTGTCATTGTCATATCTATGATCGAGACGGTTGTTTATATTTTTAAGTCTTCATCATGGAACGGTCGAGGAAAGTTACTAGCAACCGCACCTTATTTGTTGGCTTTAATCTATTTGTTTTGTGATTTTTATTTAACAACCATTTTACTTCCCTTTCCTGATAAGTAACCTTAGGATCCACTCGAATGAGGATGTGTTCAAGCGTGTGTGTCTATCCCGTGGATTCGGGTGTGTATACATGTCTTAGCTGCTTTGTTGGACGACGAACTTTGGTGAAAGTCAGAAGCTCCACACCCTATATCATTCTTTATCCTTATAAGAATGATCAAACCCGAGCCTTTGAATAAATACCCAATTTACCTTTTGACTTGTTACTCCTTAGCTTTAGAGGTGGAGATGTGTATCCTTGCCAAGCCTATGATACGAAGCTAATCACGACTGAGCTTATGAGCGTACCAAAAATGATACACCCTAGATTAGTTGAGTGATCTGAGTGATTTTCATTTCCATATTTCGTGAGGAGCTTGGTTTTGTACAGGTGATTTGGAACGAAGAAAAATGCTTAACGGAAAAATCCTTAACCTCGGTTGGGATACATTTTTGAAATCTTTCTAAAGTCTACTTGAGGACAAGTAGGATTCAAGTGGGGGGATATTTGATATCATCAAATAACGTCATATATTTCTATCATTTATCCCATATGTTTTACCCACTTTTGTTTAATTATTGCAAGATATTGGTACTTAATTGCTTAAAGTTTGATATTGCAGTAATTATGAAGTCACTTGTGAAGAAGAAGCAAAAAGGCGCAATTCTGGAGCTTAAACGAAGACATTTGAAGAAAGTATCAAAACTGCATCAATACGCCGTATCCAACAAGGAAGATACGGCGTATCTGCGCCAGCTCATCACAAGAACGCGTATTGATCAATTCCTTATCCGGCGTATCCACTACTTCTCAATACGCCGTATGCACAACTGTACCTCAGTCAAAGATACACATTAATGATGATTGATGGTAATTATCCTAATTGATTTGATCTTATCGCGGACTTCAAGGGAAATTAACCCTATACGGCGTATCCACTTCTCTCGATACGACGTATCTAGGGATTTTCAGACACTATAAATACAAGACTCAAAAACGAGTTTCAGTGTGCAAAAACATATTCTCTACATAAAATACTTCTGAAGACGAATTTCTCAAGCCAAGAAGAGCAGCCAAGGTCGAGCATCAAACCTAATTCCATAGAAGACATCGTGTAATTCTTACTTTCTTAATCATTCGATTTTCTTAATTGTTTGATCACGTTTGTAATAATGACAATGATTGTGGGCTAATACCCTCGGGTATTAGCCATGTTAATGAAGATTATAATGTTTGGTTTGATTTAATCCGGCTTTGCTTAATTTATCGTTGTTGTTTAATTATGTTTATCGCCTTATACTTGTTTATGTGCTTGTACATGCGACCTATCATTCAACTGGGTCTAGGGAGACCTAACCAGTAACCTAGATGCCGGGATAGCTCTCCATGTTGTGTTTTATATGCCCGGACCAATAGGATCACAAATGACACCTTGTCTTTTATCTTTTGACTATGAGCTTAGTTGGACCGGCAGGTGACCCGATAATTGTTCAACCAGTATTGTTCTTAGTTAATTGGTAATTGATTTTGGTGGTGGACTACCGGTGTATAATTCAACATCAAGCAATAAGTGGGTAAAGTCCCGATGGGCTAGGGTCTTAACAGGATCACCACTGCTTTAATTCCCTATGATAGATTATAATTAGACTATAGGATGCTTTATGCGGATGCGTTAATCGTGACAGGATTGTTCGTGTCTAGGTCTTAGGAAGAAGTACCGCCTAAGTCTTAAAATGATATGCCGCCTCGAGATAAGCAAGCCATTGCACTAATTAATAAAACCTGCATTTAATTGGATTTAATATGGTTAATATAGTTTTCTATTATTTGGCTCATACCGCTCTCTTGCTTGTGTTATTTGCTTTAGTTTATTTTGTGTTTAGAATTGTTTATTGTCACCATAAACCTGTGCCAGTCTCTCAGGCTGAAAACCCCCTATCTTGTTAGAAAACGTATATAGCATAGGTTTAACCAGTAATTAGACTAATCTAGAATAGAATAAATACTAATTGGATAATTGGTTAACTCTCACTCTTAGTGTTCAACACCCTACTTACCGTGAAGCTACATCTTGACCGGGTACTCTGCCCGTTAAAGTGTTGTCTTTAGGTTAGTCGGCTAAATATAAATGTAAAACTTTGATTTCTATAAATAACACCTACACGACACTCATCAGTGATTTCACTATCATGTTCAGAGAAAGTTACTCTATACTTATTATCACATATTTGTCCTATACTTAACAAGTTAAATCTTAAATTGTCTACATGTTCTACATTATCTATTTTGAGATAGTCGTTCGAAATCGTACCTTTGCCAATGATGTTACCACAAAGATTGCTACCAAAAATAACATTACCTCTGCTGTATTCCTTGTAGCTTGATAAGAGCTTTCGGTTACCCATCATATGTTTGGAGCATCCGCTATCCTTTATCCACTCCTTGGGTTCCAAGTCGACTCCAAGGCATATCTATTTATATAAGGTAACACCTCAAACATTTGGTCCCCAATATCTCATGGGTCCAAAGTTGTTAGTGCTAAACCTCACTTGCATTTGATGCAATTGGTTGAGATGTTAAAATGGAAGACACATTTCCCATGGCATGTAACTTTGATGTGGGAAGTTGTTCCAAGTTACGGGAAAGCCAAGAGGTTGATTTTGTCGACCAATGTTTCTTTTTGGTTGCGGTGTTTTAGGACAATAATAATTATTTGCGACACTTCTAGGTGGTGGAGTTTTTGATCTAAAATTAGGTTTTGAAAATCTAACTTCGGATTTTGATAATGGCTTATAAAATTGTTTAACTTCATTATCATTAGCAATGGGAACTTTAACATTGTTTACTATTATGTCTTTGGTCTAGGACCCAAAATAGATTTTTGAAAAGACATACTTTTCTCAGATCCATACGTAGTTCTAGTGGCGGTCCTGTATTTGCTTTGGGGGGCGCCTGCACACTAAGGGGGCCGCCCATATTTATGGTGCCTCCATCAGAGAATACCTTTTTATGAGCTTTCACAAATATTATTTCTTTAGTTCCACTGGATGATGCTTCAAATAAATTAAACCCTAAACCTAACTTTTCACCAGAGGGTTTTTGATTATTTAACATTTCATTTAAGCAATGTGTGCTCTTTTCAAACTTGGTTAGTTTAAGAGCTTCCTCTTTAAGCTTTTCATTTTCAATTTTAAGCATATGACATTTTACACATTCAAGATCAACTCTCTTGTTTTTCTCGAGTGTAGACACTTTTTCTTTTAGAATACTAAGTTCTTTTTCTAGACTATTTCTAGTGGCTTTTTAATCTTTTATTTTTAGTGATTATCTTTAAACTCATTTTGCACAGTTTATCATATTCAATATCTAATACTAAATCATCTATTGACGAGTTTTCATCACTAAAGTAAGAGGATTCGGAACATACCTCACTTGATGCTTGAGCTATGAGACACGTTTCGTTTTTGACCTTCTCATCATCTTCTTCACCGCTATCACTCCAAGAACCTCTGACAAAAGCTCTTTGGTTCTTGTCTTTTGGTGGCTTTGGACATTCTCTAATAACATGATTGGCAAAACCTAAACCGACCTTCACGACGGCGTCACCAATAACATGTGACGCCATCACCATGACATTTTTGGTGGAGTTATAGATTTTCTCGTTCTGAATGTGTGGGTTGTTGAATCGTCGAAATCCGAGTTCGTATGAAGGAGTTATGATCAAAACAATATCTGGTACTTCACGCGCGCGTTAAATGGTATTCATAATCTCATGACATCGAATCTTCTAGAGTTCCTTTAGGTCGTCCATGTTATGACGGCATCACCAATGTACTGACGCCGTCGCTTCGTAAATCATGACGGCGCTTTATGCTTGCGACGTCGTCTCCACGCTATGTAAGCATAATCTTCAAGAGATTTTTGTGTAGGTCCGTAGTCTTGTCCGTTTCTTCTCCAAATGAGTCCAAGTCACGTGTATTTCCTCCAAATGCCTTCCAAATGCTAAATACCTAAAAAGGAACGATAAGTACCTATTTTGGGCATAAATGCATGATTTAGGGGTTAAATGACCCTGAAAAAGTGTATAAAATGACAACTCATCATATTTCTACAAAATAAAATATGGAAGAATAAATGAGAATTTTTTTAATTTTATCATGCACAAAAGTGTTCATCTTAACCAATATTTAAAGAAATAGCATCAATTGTGTGAGATAAAAAGTTTTTAGAAACAATTGATTCGCATAAGCGTGAGTTTTCCTTTTAGTAAAATAACCTTGAGTCCCGAAGATACACTTATTTGCTAAAGGGATACATTATCAGTTTTTAGGTGATAACAAGCCCTAATAGCCATCTTGATTTATCAGTAACTCTTAGTCAAAGTATTTCAAAGTTGATTCAAAAGAACTTGTTTGTCTATTAAAATTGATTTTGCAAAGGCATTGTGTTATTTTGAAAATCAATAGATAATGATGTGTAAAAATCAGTAGCAATAAAGTTTATAAAATCTACAAAACTTCCACTACCTATTTTTTTAAGAATATCTGTTGAGATTAAGTGCCTTGGGAATACCAACACGTGGTACATGTACTTTTATGTAATCACTCTACTAGTAGGCGAATCCAATGATTAAGGCATGAGTAATTATAAATAATACCCAGGTGCAATGTGGTGAAATTTACGAGAGATATCCAAATATAACACTTTTAATGAGAAAGATAGTTTATTTTGAAATATTCTTATATCTAAGAAGGATGGTCACTAGGCAGCTAACAACGGTTTTCAAATACTCTCAAACAAGAATGCCAAAACCCGAACGATGCTAAAAATGTAAGAGAATACCTAGACGGATTGACAATATAGATCGTTGGAGTGTCTTTGGATATGCAATTACTGTTAACCTATTTTTTGACATTTTCCAGATAACAAGATAGAAAATTGTATTCATTAATGTGAAAGCAAAATCAAATTTCATAATCAAATAAAAACATTTTAAGAACAAGATTAAGAAAGTCAAACTTGGTCAATGGTCAAGTCAATGGTCAAGAACAAAGTCTCAATCAACAGTCAAAGTCAAACATACATGGTCAGCTAAGTCAAATCAATCTTATCATCTAAGTCTGAGGCCATGAGTAGAAGTTTACGAGGTACGTGACAATTGTAATAAAATTTACACTAATACATACCCGTATTCTAAACTCTTTTTAATAATTCGTTCAATTTTGGGATTTGAATGGATGATCGCTCCGGGATGATCATTCCGGAATCGCAAAATTTCTTAGATAAATAAAGCGGGGATTATTGAATAGATGACCATAGATATTTGTGTGAGCTCTTATCAAAGAGTTTGTAGCAATAGAGTATCTCATTTTTGTATCATCAGTATGTGCTACAACTGGAATACTTATGGTGTGGAGTCTATTTCCTGAAGGCACTATAGTGGCAGGAGTGGTTTCAATGATGGAACATAATGAGTCTTCCATGTTAAACATTCTTCTTGTTGGTTTCCATCTAAATCCTATAGTGGTAAAGACCCTTCTAGTTGGTTTCCACTGAATATGTTCTTTTTATTTTACAGATTTAGCCTTTTTACGTTTTTGCACATCTTTAAGATATTTAACATCACAAGCATCATGATTTGCAGAAAACAAACATTCATTACATGATAAGCAAACATTCTCAAAATTGTTTGACACAACAACATTCTTAACATTCAAATTACAATCTAAAACATAATTTCTTTTATTTGAACTAGACTTAAACTTCCTAAGTTGCACTTTCCTATTTAGTATTCTTTTGCTTTTTCAGTTTTACTTTATGATCGTTGGATCCTATCATTCTTTGTATTGCTCCAAGGCTTTGATCGCTAGCATGAGTATAGTTTACTCCTCCTGTAGAAGGCAACAGAGTGTTGTCGGTCTTTTGAGTTTTTTGCTTTACTGCATGCTTTTTGTGTTGTCATTAACGATGTTTTTTTGGTTAGGGTGCTCTTACGTGATGACATTCAAAATAACGTCACTTTTATTTTATTATTTACCCTTATGTTTTGGCCAACTTTTTATATAATTATTGGCATGATTTGGTACTTAATTGCTTTAAAGTTGATAAATGCAGTAATTCAGGAGTGTTTTGTGAAGACAAGCTAAAAGGCGCATAATGTAGAGCTAAAACAAAGACATTTGAAGAATGCTGATTTCTGACTACATACGTCGTATCCAACAAAAGAGATACGGCGTATCAGCGCCAAGACTTCACAAGAAAACGCGTTTGACCAATTCCTAATACGGCGTATCCCTTCTGTTTACATACGCCGTATCCATGAAGATAACTATTCGAAGATACAATAAATAAAGTAAATTGGGAAATATATAATGTTGATGAGAACGTAGCACGCACTCCATGGAATTCCTGACCTATACGCCGTATCCAACTAGCAAATCGGCGTTCGAGTCTTTTTCAGACATTATAAATAGAAGACTCAAAAACAAGTTTTCAATGTGCAATATCATATTCTGTATACCATACTCATTAAAGACGAATTTTAGAAGAGAAGATTAGCCACCAAGGTCAAGCATTGATCACAAATCCATAGAAGACATTGTGTAATTTTTACTCTCTTAATCGTTCGATTTCAATTGTTTGATTACGCTTGTATAATTACAATGGTTATGGACTAATACCCTCGAGTATTAGCCATCTTAATGAAAGTTTAATGTTTGGCTTGTTTTAAAAATGATTTCTTAATTAATCGCTGATTGTTTAATTATGTTTATCACCTCATGCTTGTTTATGTGTTTGAATATGCGACCTATCATTCAACTAGGTCTAGTGATACCTAAAAAGTAATCTAGATACCGGCATAGCTCTCCATATCGTGTTTTATATTACTGGACCAATAGGATCACAAATAACGTTCTGTCTTTATCTTTAAATTATGAGCTTAGTTGGACCGGTAGGTGGCCTGTTTATGTGTCAGCAATCATGCTCTTAATTAACTGAGAAAGATTTGAATAATGGACTACCAGTATATAAAACACTGTCAAGCAATAAGTGGGTAAAGTCCCATTGGGCTAGGGTTTTAACAGGATCACCACTGCTTTGATTCCCTAAGATAGATTATAATTAAACTAAATGATGCTTTTTTCGGATGTGTTAATTGTGACAGGATTAATCGTGTCTAGGTCTTAGGATGATGTCCCACCTAAGTCTTAAGAATGATATGCCGCTTCGAGATAAGTAGATTATTGCACTAAAACAAACAAACCGACGTTGAACTAGATTTAATATGGCTAATACAGTTTTCTATCATTTGGCTTGTACCGCTTTTCTATCTTTTAATTTTCTTCTTTTATGTTTATTGTTTATGAAATTAATATTTGTCACCACCAAACCTGTGCCAGTCTCTCAGGCTAACCCCCCCACATATCATTAGACAACGTATATAGTATAGGTTAAATCAGTAAATAGACTAATTAGAACTAATTAAAATACTGATAGAATATTGGATTAATGTTTCACTCTTAGTGTTCGACACCCTACTTACCGCGAAACTCCATCTTGACCGGGTACACTACCCGTTAAAGTGTTGTTTTCGGTTTTGAGGCTAAATTATAAATTAAAAAACTTGATAATCAAATAATTGACCCTACACGACAGCACATCAGGTTTTTGGCGCCGCCGTCGGGGAGTGAATTAATTAAACCTTATTCTTATTAGTATTTCTAACCATTAATTAGTTTAGTCTAGTGTAATCTAATTATTTAATTCTGTTTGTATTTACTCGCATTGTGTGTTTAAATTGTTTGTTTAAATTCCCGCATTAAATTGTTTTTAAAAGTATTCTGTTCTGACTGATCACCTGATACGCTGTATCTACCAGTTGGATACGACGTATCTAACCTTCTGCTCAGGACAGCGTATTGTGTTTTACAGTCTAAACAACGTATTTGTTCCTCCAAACAAAACGACGTATTCTGTGAACTCATACCGACCTATACGGCGTATTCAAATTAATTCAATACGGTGTATCTGTCAACTGATACAGTAGCAGATGCAATTTTTTGTTATCGATTTCCTGTTTTATATGTTCCCTTCCCCAAGGGCACATCCTACTGATTATTTGTGCTTAATTTCAGGAAACCGTTTGATGAACAATGGCAAAATCCATTCTAAATGAAACTCAAGTAGAACAAAATCTTGCTGAACCAAGGGTCGAATGCAACGTGAAATTCGAATTCAGCAAGGAATTATTAACAGAACTACAAAATAATACTTTCAGCGGAAGGTGTGAAGAAGATGTGAACGGGCATATCGGCAAAGTTCTTGAAATACTAGACTTGGTCAAAATAGCCAGTGTGGACCCTTTTCAACTCCGCATGAAAGCCTTCCCTCTCTCACTTTCGAAGGACGCGATAAAATGGTGGATGAACGAGGGAGATGGGAATATTTCCACCTGGGAAGAGTTAGTGAAGAAAATTTTCAAGAGATTTTATCCCCTATCATGTGCGGGGGGTGGGGGGTTATGCATATTATGATAAGATGTGCGACGATGATGAAGAAGGTCGTGATCCACTCGAATTCATACCTTGGAGGAACTCAAAGTTCAAGGACCACAAAAAAGTGGACGAGACAACAAAACGCGCACTATTGTATACCTGGATAGAAATAGGAAATGAGGAAGGACTATTAAATGATGAAGTTTCGAGCGATAAAGAATGGGAGGAGCATGAATACGGGAACCCTCCTAACGACTCATTCCCCAAACCCTATTTGAAAATTAATAACAAAAAGGATAAAAACCACCATAATGAAAATAACGAGGACGCTGACAAATTGGTTGTGTATCGGATCTAAGTGAGCGCATCACTGTCTGAGAAATAAAATAATGAACAGCCCAATGAAGGAGTATGCAGAGTGGACAAATTCGAAGTGATCAAATACTCGATTGGAGATAGTGAAGAGTTCTTAGCCATATGCACACGCGAATGCGACTCTTGGGCACAAACTGTTAATGAAGTATCAAGTATTTACCATGTCATCTTTCGCAAAAAGGACGAAGGATGGACCGTACATCGCACCAAGTAGATACAACAAGACGGAAAAGGGTCGAACTTAAACACCAGCTGAAACAAAAGTGCTTCCCGAGAGATAACCCGGTCATTTTAATTGTGTGTTGTACGAGTCTATCTTCCTAGACATTCTATACGACGTATCGAACCCCTCTGGATACGGCGTATAGACGTGTCTGGACGTTATCAGTTTTAAAAACTCAATATTTAATTTCCATTATTTAATTGATTTACAGGAACCATACGGCGTATCCTAGGGTTTGGGATATGGCGTATTGATCCCTGTACAGTTGTGTGTTTAATTGTTTTCTTGTACCATTATAGCGAGATAGAAATTGCACTTGTCTTCTAATCTTTTATGCAGGACCTTGCTGAAACTATGATATGGTATATTCTGAAAAAGACATGTGTTGAACTTATCTGGGCATTCTGAAGACCATAGTCAACACACTTTTTGCTCAAGAACTCATCTTGGAGAATTATCACGAGCAAAACATCAGGGAGTTTTCCGTTCTAATTCTATTTTCCCTTATTATTTATTGTTTTATCTATACAACGAGGACATTGTATAATTTAAGTGGGGGATGGAGAATTAGAACGTACTTGTCTTCTTTTTTACAAAATAACATGCTACTTGCTTAAAAGTGCTTAAAAATAGGCCAAATTTAAAAAAATTAGCATGACTTTTGTAAACATCACTAGTTACATTACCTAGCGCATTATAACCCTTGTACAATATTGTGGAAATAAGCCTATTCCGTTTCCAACTGCTTACTAAAAATTTCACAAATATTATGAGTGTGTCGGTGATGTGGTGGACTTTAGAACTTGGCCTGGTATATCACTAGAGACCGCAATGATTAGTACTATGGATTTAGATGGAGGTAATGTTCAACTGATAAATTTCTAGGATTAAACCAAATAGCATACATGTCGGAAAAATTAAACTAACTACATGGTTTATTAACTCCCGTTGTAACCCTTTGTTTACTCTCATTTTTTAGAGTAAGATCCCTAGAACCACTGTTGAGCAATCTTCCTTTCTTTTTTTTCTCTTATTATATTTTCTTCGTACACCTTTTGAACCTTAAGCCTACTGTAGATTAAGCCTATTTATATCAAAATGTTGCTGTTGCTTCGTGTAAAGTTTTTGTACTTCTGTGTCACAAGTTAAAATTTCTATCTCTGTAATGGTCGGAAAATTGCACAATCCAATGGGAAAATTATGTAGCTCGTAAGTCTTCAAAACAATACTTTCATGCGATTATGAATCATGTCCGAAGAAGAAGTGTTACAAGGAAAAGATTATCCGGATGAATTATGATAGTGAAGACGGTGAAATAAGACCGAGAATTATGATGTATTGCAAAAAAAAAAAATAGTCGGTTCAAAAGAATTTTATACCTATGGATTTCACTTGGGAAAGATTGATTATTCGTTGAACGTTACAAAAATAAAATGATTGTATTCTTGTTAAAAAGTAGCCGATATCACCACTTATTCTTATAAAGTATGTAAAGAGCGGGGATGTAAGGAAGTTGACCCGTTTAATGGGAAACGACAAAACTTAGTTGTCTTTGTATATATATGATCGCAGGGTTTTATATATGTTCGTGTCTTTGGTCATGGAACGGTGGGGGAAAGTTACTAGCAACGCATACCTTATTCTGTTGGCTTTATCTATTTGTTTAGTAAATTTTGTTTGACTACCATTTATTCCCTTTACTAGCAATTACCTTAATCTCTACTCGAACGAGGACTTGTACGAGCATGCATGTCTATTCCATCGTTACGGCCATGTATGCATGTCTCAGCTGCCTTGTTGGTTGACGACTTTCAGTGAAAGTTAGAAGCTCCCTAACGTATATCGTTCTTCATCTAAAGCTGGTTATAAAACGAACAGGGGATGCGATCGGATTGTATGTGTCTATTTCAGTCATTACGGCCGTGTCACGTAAAACGGGACAACGTGCACTTGTCGCGTTGTGTAATAGACGGAAATAGACACTACAACTCACCTGAACGCATCCCTGTTCGTTGTTTGTTAACCAGCGGTTTAGGATGGACTAATATAAAACTATCTTTCTAACAACCCAAACACTTCCCTACTACCCCCCCCCTTCCTATCTCCCCATACACCCAAAACACAAACCACACCCCACCCCACACCACCCCACACGCCCGCGCCCTCCCCCCCCCCCCCCCCCCCCCCCCTCCCCCCCCCACCCCCCCCCCCCCCCCCTCATGAGGGGGGTACTTATGGTGTTTGAATGACTATTTGAATGATCAAAACATAAGGCCTTCTTAACCAATTTATCTTTTGACGTGTTTTCTCCTTAGCTTTAGCGGTGGAGATTGTGTATCCTTTTCCAAGCCTATCATAGAAAAATATACCATCCGAGCAAATTGAGCGTAACTAATATTAAATGTTGCACCCTAGATTAGTTGAGTGATCTGAGTGTTTTCATTTCCATATTTCATGAGGAGCTTGGTTATGTACAGGTGATATAATTAGGATACATAACCGATGCTTAATCGGAAATTCATCAACTTTGCGTTGGGACACATTTTCTAAACCTGACAAATACTTTTTCTAAAGTCCACTTGAGGACACAGTTTGGATTTTTCAAGTGGGGGGATTCTTTGATGGACATCAAATAACGTCACTTTATTATATCATTTATCCCATCTATTTTGCCCACTTTTATATAATTATTGCATTATTTGGTACTTAATTGCTTTAAAGTTGATAAATGCAGTAATTTAAGGAGTTTTGTTTGTGAAGACAAAAATAAAAGGGCGACATAAATTTAGAGCTAAAACGAAGACATTTGAAGAATGCTGATTTCTGACTACATACGCCGTATCCAACAAAAGAGATACGGCGTATCAGCGCCAAGACTTCACAAGAAAAACTGGTTTTTGACACAATTCCTATACGGTGTTATCCCTGTTACTGTTTACATAGCGCGGTTGTATCCATGAAGATAACTATTTGAAGATACAGTAAATAAAGTAAATTAGGAATATATCACTGATTGTTTGAGAACGTAACGCGCACTCTAAGGAATCCAGCCCTATACACCGTATCGACTAACCCAAGTTACGGCGTTTTTTTTCTTCTTTTTTTCTTCTATTTTTTTTTCGATCGAGGTCTTTTTCAGACATTATAAATAGAAGACTCAAAAATGAGTTTTCAGTGTGTAATATCATATTCTTTATACCAAACTCATTAAAGACGAATTTTAGAAGAGAAGATCAGCCACCAAGGTCAAGCATTGATCACAAATCCATAGAAGAGATCGTGTAATTTTTACTCTCTTAATCGTTCGATTTTCAATTTGTTTGATTAGCTTGTTAATTATAATGTTGTGGGCAATACACTCGGGTATTAAGCCTATTAATGAATGTTCCATTGTCTTGGCTTGTTTTTTTTTAAAATTGATTTCTTAATTAATTGTTGATTGTTTAATTATGTTTATCACCTCATACTTGTTTATGTGTTTGAATATTCGACCTATCATTCAACTGCGTCAAGTGATACCTAAAAAGTAATCTAGATACTGTGATAGCTCTCTATATCGTGTTTTATATTACTGAACCAATAGGATCACAAATAACGTTATGTCTTTGTCTTTGTCTTTGAATTATGAGCTTAGTTGGACCGGTAGGCGATCCGTTTATGTTTCAGCAATCATGCTCTTAGTTAACTGATAAAGATTTGAATAGTAGACTACCAGTATATAAAACATCGTCAAGCAATAAGTTGGTAAAGTCCCGTTGGGCTAGGGTTTTAACAGGATCACCACTGCTTTTATTCCCTAAGATAGATTATAATTAAACTAAAGGATGCTTTATGCGGATACATTAATTATGACAGGATTAATCGTGTCTAGATCTTAGGATGATGTCCCGCCTAAGTCTTAAGAATGATATGCCGCTTCGAGATAAGTAAATCATTGCACTAAAACAAACAAACCGACATTGAACTGGATTTAATATGGCTAATATAGTTTTCTATCATTTGGCTTGTACCGCTTTTCTATCTTCTAATTTTCTTCTTTTGTGTTTATTGTTTATTGAATTGATATTTGTCACCACCAAACCAGTGCCACTCTCTCAGGCTGAAAACCCCCATATCATTAGACAACGTATATAGCATAGGTTTAACCAATAAATAGAATAATTAGAACTAATTAAAATACTGATAGAATATAGGATTAATGTTTCACTCTTAGTGTTCGACACCCTACTTACCGCGAAACTCCATCTTGACCGGGTACACTGCCCGTTAAAGTGTTGTTTTAGGTTTGTCGGCTAAATATAAATTTAAAACTTGATAATCAAATAATTGACCCTACACGACAGCACATCAGTGTGCAAGGAAACGTATACCTTCACGCCCCGAATCCGTTACTTTGACTTCCAAAAAAAGACTCGGATTCCGAGTAATGTCGAAACATATGATGGAAGTGAGGATCCTGAGGATCATTTAAATTTTTTCCAGGCAGCTGCAAATGTGAAACGCTGGGCAATGTCAACATGGTGTCACATGTTTAACTCCACACTCACCGGATCCGCTAGAGTATGGTTTGATGACTTACCTCTATAATCCATGGATAGTTATGATTATTTAAAAAAGGCATTCCTAGAAAACTTCCTCTAACAAAAGAAGTGTACCAAAGATCCTGTGGAGATTCACCATATCAAACAAAGAGAGGGGGAATCCATAGAAGATTTTATATAAATATTCAATACTGAAAGTAGGTATGTCAAAGGAGCACCAAAATGCATGAGAATCTCGAATTCATGCACGAAATTTAATAACTCAGAGCTGATTAAACGTCTACACGACAACATCCCAAAATTAGTATATATGAAATGAAAGAGGTAAGCTACAGCGTTCCTTAGGGGAGAAGTGGCGACTTCTAACCAGGCACGAAAGAAAACACTTCCGGCTTAGAAACAAAAGGAAGCTGGGCGAAAACAAAATTTCGACAGAAGGGGAGACTTCAAGAATCATCAGAGGTCAGAGCAAAGACGTGACAAGTTCACACTCCTCACAAAATCCCCAAAGGAAATTTTGGCTTTGGATAAAGGCAAATTTAAAACTCCACCACCAATGACAACACCCGTAGAAAAAATAATAATAACAAGTTTTGGGAATTCAACGAGGAAGTGAGGCATAACACAAATGAATGCATGCATTTAAAAAGACAAATTGAAGAATTAATCAAGGCTGGAAAGCTGTCGCACGTAATCAAGGAGCTAAAATAAGGCAGCGGAAAGGACCAGTCGAAAACAGCAAAGAAGGGAGAAGCTTCTGGAAAGGACAAAGCTATGGCGATTCTAATGGTCCAACCATGACAAAGGGTGGCCAGGAAAAGGGTCACCCAAAGCTTCTCCCCTGATCTGGAAATTTCGTTCCCACCCTTAGGGGATGAGGACGAAGCAGAAGGCCCCCCAAAAATTGGGGAAAGATATGTGAAGCAGAGATACTGGAGTCACATCATACATCAACATACACATAGATGAGGGTCGGGGCGTGGTTTAGCTTCAGAAATAAATATAACGAATATTGCGTTAATAGCTTCGAAACAAAGTAAAAAAACTAAATGGTTTCCGATAGACCACAACCTCATTGGTTTTATGCAAGAAAGTCATATGGCCAATAGGATAAATAATATACACTACCAAAAGTGAAAATAAGGGATGCGAACATTCAACTCTACAAGGATGAAATTTTGTGGTTAGGTCACCATCCCCGATATAATGGCGGATCATAGGGAGCCAGGTGTCAGGAAAATTCGAAGCAGCTCCCGTCAACAACCGCTCCAGGAATGTTAAAATTCTCCCTAGATCAGGAGGAAAAACTTCACAATCCTACGTGCTGAAGTAGCGAAGATTAATCCCCACACATCGAAATGTACGATGGGTCCAAAACAAAGAAAATAAAAGCCTTCTTCCTTCTCCGCCATCACTCGAGCTGCGTAGAGAAAGAATCCAAAGTAAGCAATTCCATCTAAATAACCCACAACCCAAAACAACAATAGCAAATATTTACCACGTCTAACAAAATAAGCCAAAAGGAGTTTTGTTGTGACTTACATAAGAGTTAGGCGAAACCTGGAAAATATTCGCAGACATTAGGAAACCAGCCGACATGACCGGTGTTCCGCGGCATGTAGCGGAGCATCGGCTGAACGTTCGAGAAGGGTGTCCTCCAGTCAGACAAAAGAAAAGAAGCCAAGCACCCGAGAGAAACAAGGCAATACAAGAAGAAGTGGAAAAACTTGTAACTCGAAGCATCATAAGCAAGGAAGTTCCACTTAACCACAGCTGGTTATCAAACAAACAAAAGTAATCAAATCAACAAAAAAGCAAAAGACAAAAAATCAAAAAAAATAAATCCAAAGACAGATAAAAAAAAAAAAGATTAAAAAAAAACAAAAAAAAAACAGAGCATCCACTGCCACCCAAAAATACCACCCTACACCCCATATAGACCTCCCCACACACCACTGCGCGGCACAACCCTAGCCACACCCACCCCACATCGCCACCAAGGCCCACCCCAAGTTCTCCCGTTCACACCCCCACCAATCCAATAGCAGCACCTCGAATAACCCCCACCCACCACCAACGCCCACCCAATCACTCACTTCGGCCCAAAAAATATTACTTATCATGGAATCCTCCCAACACACCACCTCACCTATCCTCCACCCCCATGTCCTAGACACCGAACCCATCTAACAACCCATACACCCACCACCCCCCCCACATAACCTACCACAAACCCCTCCCACAATCCCCATCCTACCACACACCCCTCTCATACCCCCCGACAGACCGTACCTTTACAACAAGCCCGTACCCCACATTACGGCAGAATAGGCCAACAAAGACATCACTAAGGTGTCATGTTCAAACCCAGGTAATCCGCTCCAGACAAAGATAGGAAGGTAGAATCCCACTGCGGATATCCCTAATTAAAAGATTTCCTAGGCAGCATCTAAAGATACCACCAAATCAAAATGGCAAAGTGAGGATGAAGAAAAAACAACAATACAATGCAACCTTAGCCATGTGAATAATTCTGCTACTTAAAAAACCCTTTTGGGATAGAAGAATGAGCCGGGGAAAAACCTACCAACCACTTGGTAGATTAAAGCCTTCTAGAAAACAAAATGGCAAGAACTAGGAGGTGAACGTAACGATTTGTTAATCTAAAGCCGCACGGGACCAAGACAAAATAAGGGAGCGAAGGGACTAAGGCTGAGAGATGAGGCGTAAGGAGTTGAGGCGAGAGATGTAAGACGGGAGGGAAAAGGAAGGAGGAGAGGGAACATATCCCGGTAGTACCGGGACCGCGTACGCACCATCCTCAGAGACCGCCCACCCATTGTCCACCCTATAGTACTGAGCTTGGTTCTTTGTTCGAGAGATTCACAATATAGATGAATACTGTGGGTCAAACAGGCATAATACGCGAAAACGGCGGTCCTTATGCCGTTCTCCCGTCCCCTCCATCGCATTCCCTTTTCCCTCAGCCCTCATGTTTCACTTTCGACTTATCCATCCCCCACTCTCTCTCCCAACCCTCACACACCGGTGACCAAACACAGCAGCACACACTTCCTAAGCCAAGTCACATTCGTCATGGCCGAAGGCCAATTCCTAGGTGGCTATAAGGAAAACACCAAATTGAAAAAATTTTGAACAGGATAAGTGTAGAAACCGACCAAGGCATACCCAACCCAAAAATGTCTAAAAGAGGTACCGAGGCAGGATTAGCAGTAGTCTATATCAGGATCAGGCCAAGTTAGGCATAAAATACACTAATACCGGATCTTTAAAACCTTACAGAAAAGCCCAAAGAAGAGCGACTAACAATGGCTAAGGAAGCGGAAGCCCGCATTCAAAGCAAATGAAAAAGCTAATAGCATAATACCGAACACAACCGCAACACTATAGAAAAATGGGGACTTATTGTTTGCCTTGCGGCCGCAAGAGAAGCTATGAGCACAGTTTTGATGATCGAAAGGGAGGCGAAGAAAATGCCAATCTATTTTGTTAGTCGTGACTTACAAGGCCTAAAAATAAATTACAAACCAATGGAGAAGTTAGTACTGGCTTTAGTACATGCCAACAAATGGCTAAAGAGTTACTTCCAAGCACATCCAATCATTGTCATCACGGATCAGCCAAACACAGCAGGTCGATTCAAACCATCAATCTGCAGGAAGACTGCAGAAATGGAGCATTGAACTAGGGGAGTATGACATAAACTATAGGCAAAGAGTATCAATCAAGGGACAAATCCTGGCAGACTTCATAGTAGAGCAGCCAGAAGATGACTCCTTAGCCGCACAACTGAAATTTAGGAAGAGCATCCAGATCCATGGACACTGATCACAAATGTATCATCCTGATAGATGCTTCCGGGCCGACTAATACTTACTGATCTGAAGGAACACAGTTTTTCTTATCTCAAAGTCTCAGGAATGATGCGACCAACAATGAAGTCGAGTATGAGGGTCTGATCATCGGTTTAAGAATCGCAGAGCAAATATGAGTAAAAAACCTCCAAACACATGTGGACTATCCCCTAGTGGCTTATCAAATCAAGGGTCCCTATATAGCCAAGGAATATCAGAGTATGGCCAATACTAGAAAAGTGAAAACGCTTATCAGTAGTTTCAGTTAAGTTTTCTGATCAAGCAAGTTTCCCAAGAAGTGAAAACATGAATGCTGACGCACTAAGTAAGATTGCGTCCGCACCAACTTTGCACTACCTAACAAACAGGTTTTGGTAAGAAGAACATAAAGAAAAATCCATAATAAAGTAGAGAAGTGTTAACCAAGCCTTGGAGAGGGAAGGAAATATTGGAGATGACCCTAAATTTATGAATACCTCACGAAGAAATACTCCATGCGAAAACCAAAAGGCAAGGTTCGGTCGGCTATAATCAAGACGGTACGCTGTTGATTGACGAAGGTCTGGTATAAAAAATCCTTTTCTTGAGCCATTGGTACGGTGTGCCGGACCATTGCAAGCAAACTATGTTATAAGAGAAATCCACGAAGGATCATGTGGCATGCACGCCGGACCAAGGTCCGTAGTAGCCAAAGCTATACGAACAGGAACTACTGGCCAACCATGCATAAAGACGCAAGGAAAGTGATACGGGAATGCCAAGAATGTCAGGTTTACCATCCCATGCCAAGGAATCCGCAACAGAAGTTAACCTCTATCACATCTCCATGGCCATTTTATAAATGGGGAGTTGACATAGCCGGACCTTTCCCAAAGGGTCCCGACAAGGTCAAATTCCTAATAGTAGCAATGGACTACACAAAGTGGATTGAGGCAAAACTCGTCGTAACCATAACAAGAAACTAGATTAAAAAGTTTATATGGGATAACATAGTTTGCAGGTTCGGCTTACCAGGGGAAATAATATCTGACAATGAAAAGCAATTTAGAGATAACTCATTTAAAGATTGGTGTGAAAAACTGAATATTCGCCAGCGCTTTGCCTCCGTCAAGAATCCGCAAGCGAACGGCTTGGTGGAAAGAGCAAACAGAAGTTTAGGAGAAGGGGTAAAGGCATGATTGGATAAAGGAAACAAGGATTGGATTAAAGACATCCCGCACGTCCTTAGCAAAAAAAACAAAAACACACGCACCATGATCAAGTAAACAAAGGTTAACTCGCTTGCTCGGCTGAACTTACGGGACGAAAGTAGTGATTCCAATGGAAATTGGCATGCTTACCCTCTGGACCATAGAGATAGACATGGTACAAAATGATGAAGCTCTAAAACTTAACTTGGATCGCTTAGAGGAAAAAAGGGAACAAGCAGCAATCCGCGAGGCAAGAAGCAAGGCAGAGATGAAAAAATACTATAACTCCCAAGTCCGCAACACAAGCTTCAAACTAGGAGATCTTGTATACAGGAGCAATGATGCTATCCTCTGCAAGGACGGAGGAAGCAAGGCCCCTAAATAGACGGACCGTATGAAGTGACAGAAGCACTAGGCAATGGAGCATACAAGCTCAGGGACCGCAATAGAAAACTCTTTCCGCGAACATGGAAAGTCCGGAACCTAAAAAAGTGTTATGTTCATGAAATGTAAGAACCCTACCCACGCGAGTTTTGCAGCGGAGGTGGCAGTATTTAAATTTCCTTTCTTTTATGTAATGTCTTTTATGATTTTAATGAATAAAATGTGAAGCCTAGCTACCTTCACAAACTTATTTAAAACTTGTACTCTGTGTTTACTTTGCAAAGTTATTTATATATGTTGGTAAGATACGCACACAAAGGGGTACGACCCCATAAAGACAATTATTCCGAATAATATAAGGATGAGAAGCCTAACAATTAACTCATGTACGTAAGAGATTTTGCAAGCCCGGTACCGGGAGAATAACTCACAAATACGTAAACGTATAACCACGGTAGTAAAAGATAGCAACACAAACATTGTAATAGGACATAAAACTGTTCAAAGTTACAACAAACTAACTGCCATACAAAAACATCACAAAATTGTCAAAATACAGATAACCGCATCAAAAAGGTCACACACGACCGCAGTAGAAAAGATAGAATCTAATTTCACAAACAAGAAGCACCGCAGCGATAGTAGACTCAACTGGTCGTGGGGTGCTCCGGTGAAGTCTCTAAAGTCTCTTGTTCAAATATAATCTTGAGGGAACGAGAAGCTTCAGCCTGAGGTTCCGCATTCAACACTTCGTAATCATCCACTGATATAGGTAGAATGGAGCTAACATTAGCAGCGGTGACTGAAACGGACAAAGCAGTAGTGGTGGTAGCGGTTGTTGGTACTCCTGAGGTACTAGACTTACCAACTAAGTTCTCAGAAGATAAAGGATCATCTAGTGGACCCATTGCTTCAGGAATGGATAAACGATGAGACAAAGCACATTCTTTAACCTTTTGAACACGGTCATGGAACACGTTCAAGGAGTCAGACAAAGAAGTCTCTCCGATAATGGCATTGTCCTCCTTCCGGTGGATGGGTAGTAGAAGTTGCTCATACGCAGGCTGTAACTGGCTCACCTTCGGAGTTTCAACAGAAGGATCCTCTAAACGAAGAGAATCCATGATACAAGCAATGTTGGCATCCTTTTGCGACTCCAACTAAGAAAGGAAGTTGAAGTCCAGGTCACGAAAAGCATGCACACGAGTCCCAGTAAACGTTTAAAGATATATTTATAAAACACAATTCCATTTATTAGAAAGATCAGAGTTACATAGGTCCCAATACCAACGTAGAAATTTATTTCTAAAAGTCTCAACATGACTTGATTTCTAAAACATTAATTTAGTTTATGACACTACTTCACCGAGACATCGTCCTTAATATTCGCGTTTCGTCTTGTCCAGCCATCAACAGCAATTAACTCTGAGATCAATCTTAAAAACGTCAACAAAATGTTGAGGGAATTCATAGATTTTACGCATGACAGTTAGAACGCATATTTGGTTCAACAAAACATATAACATTGCTCGCAAGACAAGTTATATATAAATAATAAATTCTAAGTAATGAGCCCGTGAACCGACACTTAACACATTCATCCCGTGGGACGAAATCATGTCCAAGAAGTATGCCCCTTCTCCTAATACTAACTACAAAATGTCCGTTACAGGGTGCTCACCTTCGGATTCATATCCGGACAGGGTTGTCAAGCCCAATAGATCTATTTAATATGCAATTAGCGTTCACACATTACCAAGGTCAATTAACGGTCACATAGTAAAAGGCATATACTCAATAGTGCATGGAATCATATTTAGTATCAAAACACATTGCGTTCTCATTTTCAATACAAGCAAGTATCCCCCTCTTGGGTTTAAAAACATTTAAAACACTTAAAAGCGAGGCTATGAACTCACCATGATCGAAACCGAAGATTAAATAACGGATACAATCACGAACTACTCGATGACGAGCTCAACCACGACCTATAATTTACGTCGTCCAATTATTACCTCGCAAAATACGATCGGATAGTGCGCGCATCACAACTATTAAAATTGTATAAATATACATATACATGTGATGAGAAATACACTTGCGCGTCCTAGATCCTAAACTCCACTTAATTGAGTTACAATCTTTCTTTTATTTATATTATACATCGCTTAATCGAAAACATTCCTTTTTAGGAAACTTTCTATTCTTGGAAAGTTACTATTCCGAAAGTTACAATTTTTAGTAAGACTCTTTATCCAAAATATTTATTCATCTCTCGAGCTTTCGACATTGTAATGTGGCTTATTAAATACTCAAATCGGTATTAAATATTCCGATTATTACAAAAGTTTCTATTTTAGATTCTATTTCTTTATAATAACAGTAAGGTTTAAAAAACTTACTCAATAGTAATGAATAGCGTATAATTATTTTTATAACATGTCCGAAAATGTTTATATTAACCCGTTGACCTTCAAAAGTCAACGCTAGACTTTGTTTGACTTTGGCTTTTTATACACATTTTATATATATTAGACGTTACTAAATCTGACCCGCTCCAAACGACCCGTTATATAACATTTTCATGACTCGGACTCAAAAGTGATTTTATTAAAATCGACATTCCGGACAACCTTTTAGATTTGGGACGAGACCCGAAACTACACAAGAAAATGACCAAAATGCCCCTGTAAGTTTCTGCAGGAACTTTGACTCTTTTAAATAAAAACGCAGACTTTCGACCTTGGGTTTGACCACCAGTTATTACACCGTTTTAAAACTACGAACCTTACGGCAAAAATAAAACATCAATTCCGAGAACTTTCTCTTGTTCGTCGGAATGCGAAACGGACTCGAAAGTGCTCAAAACGAGCGTTTAATTTCCTGACAGCAACTACCATTTTCTACAAGTGTTGAATTTGTACACCAAAAATATATATCTCGCTTTAGCTCTAACTTCTTCGTTATTAGGAGTTAGAAGCTCCGTTTTATGTCAAAACGATCGTCTAAGAAGCTTTATCATATTTTTTCACTCAAAAAAAAGTTGTTCCCAAAATCTCATACCCCTCATTTACCGTGCCAAAGTTTAAATCTACCTATTTCCATTCGCGCCACAACTCATTTTTTGACCCAAAATCTCACTCACGGCACATCTAATATGGCCTAGTAATCGCACATTTAACTGATCAATCACATTTTATAACATCAACAAACTAAACGGCGCAAGATCTTATCTGATTCTCATCACATTCAACAGACTAATATCATTTTCAATTCAATAAACAAAAACGAACAAAACAAAAATAAAAAGAGCGCTTACAATGCTATAACAAGCAAGATTGGACTCGATAAATAGTTACACTTGTCTCCTTTGTTCCTTTGGCCGTGACTTCGAACCACCAAACTAACCCGAAACCAAACCAATCAAACCCAAATCAACCCAAACCAAACTAGTTAATAACCAATTAAACAAAATACACCTTTGTGTGCCCCATCCTTGGTTCGAACTCTCAACCGAACCCAAAACCTTAAACCCTTTTAAATCAAACTTCCCACTAATATTTTTCCCACTAACCTTATTAATCTATTACTTGAACCAAACCCTTTTATTTTAAATAAATCCAAACATGCTCAAACCTTATTGCATGTCACCTTTTCTTCCATGGATGATCCTAAACAAACCTTCTAAACAATATGGAGTGACTAAAAAAATAAAAACACCAAAGGTGTGTTTGTTTGGGTACTCGTTCGAACCAAAAAGAAAAGAGGGAAACAAGAAAACCAATTTCACTTGTCCCTATCTTGAGCTATAACATTTTTGAGTGAGGTTTAGATGTATTTTCAAGATCAAAATTTAAAAATGGTGAGTTTGTGTGTGTGGGAGTATTCGGCCGAACCCAAGAGACAAGAAGAAAAGAGAAACAAAATTTTAACAATGAGTTTACTTGCTCTAGTTATAAGGGAATTGGGAGACTCAAATAATGCTTATTGCATGCCTTGGAAAATAAAAATGGGTTGTGTGTGCTTGTGTCTATAACCGGCTATGAGGAGCTAGGGGGAGGGAATCATCATATTTTTTTGAATTTTTAATTGCTAGTAAAATCTTTGTGTAACATTTAATTAAAAATGTAAACTTGTACACAATTAAATAAAAATGTAAATGTTGAACGCGAGTTGGCCAAGGTCAAGGAACAAAGACGACAAGGTTCGCAAAAATAATAATTTACGATCAATAAAATAATAACAAGGCGCGTCGTAGATTTTTACGATGCTCAAAATGATTAACTAACGCGCGGTTAAACGGTGACTCGCGAAATGTCAAAAATAAAATTTCAAATCTCCTTTCGTAATAAAGTACGAAAATAATTATTTATGACAAATAAAATTTTAAATGTCGACGTTTGCTCACACTAATTTATAAAATAATGATTATGACGTCGAATTCGCGATCGTCATACGCGTCGTGAAACTCGGGTTGTTACATTTCACCCCACCTTAAGGGAGCGCCGTCCCAGTGCTCATCCTTTCTTACTCGTCTTGATTTCTCTTACGGTGAGACAGTTTCCTTGCGATTGGACGGTCTCATGTACTCGAACGTGAAAAAAAAATCACACGATATAATACTCGCCTTGACTATTCTGGATGGAAAGTCTATAAAACAATGATAATTCATATCAATAAAATCAAAATACAATTGTAACTGCTCTTATTATAAGAGACAAAATACGTCACTACACATATCCAGGAAAACATAAATTGCGTCATTTTTAAACGAAAGAATCTAAACGAAGGAACAACCCAAATCTTAGTTTGGTGATCATTTTAACAAAACAAAGCGCACAAATATATTTGTTGTATGAGGAAGAAGTTTATATAAGATCATAGTCGTATTGACATAAAAAAATTTATTAGTATGATAAACTATCAAATAATAATCATTCTTGATAATTTGTTTCATATTATTAATGTTTTAAACAAGTTTTATCTTTCTCAAATCTAAGATTAAGAATTTGGAATCCACAAAATTGCACTAGCCTACATTGTTATATATTACATTGTATGGATATACACCAACCCATCTAATGATTTTATTGGTTTGGTGGACTAACAAACCATGTATATCCCTTTTAGTTATATTTACTCACTACCCTATATTTAAAACTAGAAAATTATAACACCTCGTGTTTTAGGATAATGTACGACGTTAATAAAGTCACCATTTATTTTTAGTATTTTACACGTTCGTTTTTAATGGAAATCGTTACGTTAAATCGCGTAAGCTAAAAATGATCATTCAATGTAAACGGGCATTAAACGATTAAATGTTTACATCAAGCAAGTGTTATATGATTATTATGAGGATAATTAATAACTTTGTTCATCTTTTTTTATTGGCTACGTAAAATGCTTACGTTTCGCGATAAAACGCGTTTCGGCATTCCCGGAAGCACCAAAACCTAACTACGCTTAAACGAATACCCACGATTATACCCAATACCCAAAATAATCAATATAACATCACATGGGAGCCTATGTGGCCGAAATTTTCAAGATAGGACCAAGAGATATCAACTTGCCCTAAATATCTAGATATTATAAATATCTAGATATTATAAATATCTAGATATTATAGGAAACCATTTCACTTACACATGGGTTAGAAAGTAACCATGGTTAGGGTTAATCAATATTTTCACTATAAATAGCACATGCATTCACTCTTTCTTTCATAAACACTTAACAAAAATCACAAAAACTCTTTCTCCCTTCTCTCTCAAACTCACGGCTCAAAACCCTTAGAAAACACAATCCATAGCTTGATTTTCTTTCACCATATTAGTGTTTACATATCATACTTAAGGTATTCTAAGAAGAATTGAAGGGTTGGTTAAGCTTTGAAAGGGTTTTAAGAAGATATTGCAAGATTAGAGTTTTTGGTAAAAAATAAGGGTTTCATCCTAATTTTTTTAAGCTAAAGTTTAATCACAAGTGTGATTGTTTTATCACTCACTACATCACACCAGGTTAATATCCAAACTTAATCATTTCCCCCCCCCATAACTAAGATTTTATGTGTGTCATATCTACTAAGTTAATCACCATCTATGGTACTTTTAATATGCAAATGGATTTTTTATTTTATACATTTTGATTAATGTTTTGTACACCTTATTTACATGTCAAAATGGATGATAATATTATTGTAAAAGGATGTATAAAGTGTTTTAACATGTTGGTTAAGTATAAAGCATGTTTAAAGTGCAAAATTAGGGTTTCTAAAAGTCACTGATGAGTTACAATAAAATATGGGAGAATAACATGTTACTCTTGTTATCTTGGTACTCCACATGAACAAAAACATAAAACCTAATGGCCTAATATATGAAAGACATAAAGAATTTAAGGTTCTAAAGGTTTGTAACAAAGTGGTAAAGCTAAAAAGTCCTATTGGCGAATTTTTGAAAAGAAAGCGAACAGTTTGAAAATAATAATCTCCGGGATTTTGTAATTCAAAATTTTACATATAGTTTTATGATTTTATAAAATACTACATTGTCCCCGTCACAAGGATCGAGGGGTCATAAAGAACTCGAAAACCGATTAATAACGAAGAAGTTTCGCCATTTTACAAGTTTACGATAGTTAATACTTTTATAAAACAATTTTTATAAAAAGTACAATTCACCATATAAACTAATACTTTATAAACATCAATAATATGATAAAACTTTCAATTACGAGAACGTGTTCGAAAGAATCGCTAAAAACGGAGTATAACAATAGATACGCTAAAACGGGTTATTTACCCTAATTAAAAGTATAAAAATGATTTTATAGCTGTTGTGAACAGTAAAAACACTATTCATCGCAGAATATCAAAAACTTAAAAATGTGATTTTATGATCACTCATCTTAATACAAAAGCGTGGGCGTAAGAAACGCGAGAAACGGGCTTAAAACGACAAAGTTATGTCATTTTTAGTAAAGGAGTAATTATAAACGTTTTTACTTTATAATTACAATTTCACTTAAACAAATAGATGGTGATATAGCTATATAGATTATATATGTTATTAGTTATCAAAGTGCTATAATACTAGGGAGTTTCATAATGAGGCCTCTTCGGATGGCGTATCGACGAGTTGTTGGATTTACGATTTAAAGTGTCATAACTCCTCGTACGTCATGTCATGACCTCTTTAATTATGATAGCCCGAACGATAGTACGATGTAACAACTATAAGATTATATTCAATGTTATTAATATAAGTACTCGGTACTTATACGACCTATATTTAATTAGGTTGCATTCGGGAATAATCGTGAAGCATTCCCACACTTGATATAAATTATCAGATCACTCACTTGAGGTGAGTTCATAGCCCCACACTTTTTACAGTTTTACTGATTTACTATTATTTGGGGTGGAAACATGCTTTGTTTTACAAATTGGACGCAAGTGGATATTTTGCATTGATTACATGTTTGCCTAAGTAGCGATAACCCAAGTTAAGCCCATTATCATGAACTGTCAATTGCATAGATGTAGTTGGGAATTACATTATGTGAGCGCGAATGTTATTTAATAGATCTATTTGGGAAACGACCTCCCCGTTCGGGTGACTAGCTATCACCGGGAACGAACGTTATAGCATGTCGAATCAGGGATGTTTCGGGTTAGAACATCATTTCGGGCTGAGTAGCAATATTTTGCGAACAAGACTGTCGAGCTTCAGTGTCATGAGCTTAGTGTAAATGTAATCTGGTTTTGTGATTGTTTGCATATGTTGTAACATCACGGGAAAGTCTTGCGGTCCTGCATAATTTAAATACATAAACCTATGAATTCACCAACATTTTTGTTGACGTTTTAAGCAATGTTTTCAGGAGGTCAATAGGCACGAGGTGCCAAGGATGCATTGGGTTACGTTTTGGATTGCACGCTTAAAGACTTTTATATCATATTTTGGGAAATCTATGTCATCTTTTGTAATATTAAACAAGGAACAAGTGAAGCTATAATCTTTTGTAATATGTCTTTTAATTAAATCCAATGTATCAATTTAAACGACTTTTTGTGTCGTTCTTATATATATCTTGTGCTGTTGATCTTGAAGTAACACGCCCCAGATCCTTATTCCGCTGCGACCCATTTTGGGGGTGTTAAAAAAAATACTCATAGAGTTTAATCAGTTTTGAATAATCAACCGGTTTATCATTATTCTCTTTTTGTTTGTCTTTCATTTTCAACCGACTCATTTCAGCAAGTATCAGAGTTTCTTCAGAATCACACGCAGATAAGGAATCATGTTTCTCAACTAATGCTTTTCTACTATACAACACAAGTTGTTTCCTTTGAGCTTGACTAAGATACAAACGGTTTTGATGACCAAGAGCTGTTTTTGAGCTTTATCTTAAAAAAGTTGAGGTTTGTTTAACATATTCATTGTTTGAACAGTTTGACTCTGTTTGTAAACAATGTTTTGAAGCCTTTTCTTTTCTTTTTCCGAAACAAAAATTTCATCGATGTACTTATCTTGTTTTTGTGATTGAAAGTTTCAAAATCATTTTTGAGAGAGGAATGCATATTAGATAGAACCTCAATTTGTTGCCGTTGAACAATTACTTGTTTTTCAAAAGCTTTCACTTTTTCATTATGATCAACAATTATTCCTCGCCTTTCAGAATCTAAATGCTCTTCTCTTTTTGTTAAAAACTCTTTAGAATTTTTATCTTTCTTCCAAAACTTTTACCTTTTCTTTGTATCGTTCAAGTTACCTCGACAACGATTCATTCACACTTTTAGTCTCTTGATTTACCATGTTACATTTTTCAACTTGACATTTCATTTGTTCTACTACAGACAATATCATAGCATTATCTTGTTCAGGAGGAGGAATATATTAAGCAACATCGTTTTCAATACTAACCATATAATCAGCATATGAGATAACATTACAGTCACTCATATGAATCATTATTAGAAACTAAGTGTTTAGTATACTCCGTCTCTTGAGCAGAATTAAGCACATCTTTCTCATGATAAGTGTCGTAATGTGGTACCTCAGAGAGTATGTCTAAATCGTAAGTTTGAGAAATTGTGTCGTCATTTAGTGAACCTGTAGGAGAAAGACTTTCCATAAATATTGCACTTGCAGTAGCTTCATCATAACAGTCTAAATCATATGCATCAACATAGTCTGCTGATATCATCAAATAACGTCACATTTTACTATCATTTTTCCCATATGTTTTACCCACTTTTGTTTAATTATTGCAAGATATTGGTACTTACTTGAATAAAGTTTGATATTGCAGTAATTATGAAGTCACTTGTGAAGAAGAAGCAAAAAGGCGCAATTCTGGAGCTTAAACGAAGACATTTGAAGAAAGTATCAAAACTGCACATATACGCCGTATCCAATAAGGAAGATACGGCGTATCTACGCTAGCTCATCACAAGAACGCGTATTGATCAATTCCTGATCTGGCGTATCCACTGCTTCTTAATACGCCGTATGCCCAGCTGTTTCATCAGTCAAAGATTCACATTATATATAATTATCTTAATTGATTTGATCTTATCGCGGACTTCAAGGGAAATTAACCCGATACGCCGTATCCAGAAGAACTACATAGATCTCCTCTCAAAAGTGGAAGAGGTAAAGGCTATATGCGTTTGGGTAACCAAGAGGTGAATGTCCCCAGCATATTCAAGAAAAATGTTGTTCCAAGAAGCCAAAGGTCTATCATTTACGCTGCTAATCTCTTAGAAACTGAGAATGAAGTTATGTTGCTTGCATAATCAGTTAGCACCAAAGAACAAAGATGTCAACAACATGAGATCTTAACTTAATTGATAATTAAGAGACAAGTGGAAAAAGACATTGAAGACACATATCCTGCTAAGGCGGGACTGAAACTCAAAGGTGTTGCTACTGAAGATCCAACTGTTCAATCACAATTAGATTTACGCAGAGGATCCAAGGAAAGTAGACTTGAGAGTATAAGGCAAGAAAGACAAGCAGTCGTAGAAGGGTCAAGTACTCCTTACAGAAAATACTATGAGTTTGAAGACATTTTAGCAACAGATAGTGATGCAACACGAGACTCTTCATGTTAAGACACATATGAGGAAAAAGATGATGAAATTGATGATTTTGATATGGATTTATCTGATGATGAACCCAAAGGAGATGATGCATCAGGATTTGGGGTGTTAATGTATAACAAGTCTACAGAACCACTAAAATCTACATACCTCAGTCCCATAGTTAATTGTTCATCTTTGAAGTACATTCAAAACCTCCTTAATGAACTACTTGTACATGAATTGACGGATTTAATGAGCAATCTAGTTTATACTGATGCTCACATAATCTCAGTGGTAGCCATCCTAGAGGGACATCCTGAGGTAACAAGCTATCTATCAGGTGCATCTGAAGTACCATTTGGTATAAATGTAGATATTCAAGCAACTGAATTTGTTTTGAAGGAAATGTTTTCGAACAATGCTGATCATCAAACATCATCTCCACTAGCAAATACAACACATTCCCTGGTCACAAATCCCCAACAGAACTCACTTCAAGCTAAAGCAAAGAAGCTAATGGAAAAGGCTAAGAAAAACATGCGAACTATTAACTTCAAAAAGGTAATTGCTCAAAAGTTTAAAGAATATGATCAGAAGCTTGAAGCTCTTATATCAATCAATGTTTTTGAAGTAATTGAAAAGGCTATCCAAGCTAAAGTTCTGACCAAAATGAAGAATCAACTACCTACCTATGTGCTAAATGCCATTGCTAAGTATGTTAAGCCCCGTCTCAACAACTTTGTGCACGAAGTCATGAAAAATAACCAAATCAGTCGTTTCACCACACCATCACCAACTACCACTGATGATCTCTCAAAGATGGATTTAAAGCTAAAGTTGCAGAACAAAATGCACCAGAACAAGTCCCATGAGACTTATAATACTCATCATAAGCTTTATGATACCCTATATGAATCCATCACTCTTGATCAAGAAGCACTAGATGCGCAAGACATAGAGCCATCCTTCAATAAGAGGTCTCACGATGATCAGGATCCTCCTAATGATCGTGAGGGGGAGACAAGAAATGAAAGAAGGAAGGACGCTAGTCAACCTTCTTATAGATCATCAAAGAAAGATAAAGCTCTCATGGTTCTTGTTCAAGAAAACACTCCTGCTGAACAACCCCAAGACCATGAAGAATATTACGTTCGGGAACGTCCCCACGTAGGATGGTTTACAAAGAAATTAGGTTCAACAGATGCTGCTAAAAGAAGGACGACATGGTTTGACTTGCTCATAAAATCTGATATTGATCAAAATGAAGACCACATTCTTGGACCATCTACTGTAGCTGTGGCAAAGAAACTTAAAGAACTCATCCAGAAAGACGATCCCACCATAGCAGATCTAGAAGGTGATGGTCTAGAAAAGCTGAAGAAATAGTACAAGAATGATGTTGAACTTGAATATCATGTTGATCAACTAAAGGCATCAGTGTTAAGAGAAGCTCAGTGGAATAATGGGGAAGGTGATGTGTCCAAGCCTAGATCGTTTAAAAGGCATATGTCTAAGAGTACAAAACCTTACATCAGCTTCTACAACACTGATTTCTACTACCTGGTGAATGTTAGCACGGGGGAGAAGTATGCCACATCTCTCACCAAGCACTTTCCTGACAGATGGAGCAAAAAGATTTATTGTTATCAAATTGAAGCCCTAAATAGTATTCATCATTGGGAAGATGGAAGACAAGAATTCTTTAAGGCAGAGATAAATAACAGGTCACCAGACAAAGTCTATTCTAACAAGAGAATCATTTCAGTTGTAAGAGTTAATGTG
Organism: Tanacetum coccineum; assembly: GCA_026074375.1. Classification (NCBI taxonomy): domain Eukaryota; kingdom Viridiplantae; phylum Streptophyta; class Magnoliopsida; order Asterales; family Asteraceae; genus Tanacetum; species Tanacetum coccineum. Next base: position 37,394 of record BQNB010043354.1, read on the forward strand.
AAGAAGAAATGGGCTTATGGATTCTTAAAGTCAATTGTGGTTACGAGATCAGACAAAAAGGAATATGAATTCAGCAATGCTGATCTGCTTAGACTCAGTCTAAATGGCGTTAAAGATATGTACTTGCTCAAGGTCCAAAATAAGCTACACCACATCTAATTGGATTTCGAGAAAGACTTCAACAATGCACTTCTCCTTTTCATAAAAAGAGTTGTGATCCAAAACAGAGTTGAAGATATTCACTTAGGAGTAGAAAGCTATCAAACAACTCTCAACTTTACCAAGCCCAAGTTCTACTTTGAAGGAATCGATCAGAAGATACCATACACAATGTCAGGAACAGAGAAAGGAGTTGTGTATCTCAATTAGCACAACATTAAATCTCTGATGAAGCTTGATGAAGTAAACAAGTTATGTGACGGTACTCTCCTAAAGATTCGTAATAATTTACTAGAGATGGTGAGCAAGAACGAGTTAGGCCATGGAAATAAGATGTTGAAGTGAAGGGACTGGAATGACAAAGACATCAAGAGATCAAACGAGATGCTAGAAAAATATTGATCAAACTTTAAAGCGCAAGGAGTAGTGTTGGAAACACGAAAAGTGTCGGTCACTTCCAAGTTGTAATAGTCTTAGCTCGTAGTTTATGTCTTAATTAGATTAGTAATCTAGTCCGGCCCAAGACCCATGGGAAGCCCATTAGAATCCATGGGCCGGCCACTGTAGGTACTATATAAGCCCCTCTCCTAGCCTTGGAGAGGGTTGGTTGTTCCATTTTTCCATATTCCATTTCAATACAATTCATCCATTTTCCATCCAATCTCTCTTTAACATCACAACCCACATCTCACTCTTGTTCTTGGTTTGATCATAAGATTACTTAAATTCTTCAAGTAGCTAAGATGTTTTGAAGAGTACGTTAGAGGATGACCCAAGACATTTGACCCATGCTTTCTTGTAAGGCCGTAATAACCACCCCTTAGGGGGAGATTGTTAGAAACAAGAAAAGTGTTGGTTACACGGTCATAATATCTATTTAGTCAATGTCTAGGGATGTGTATCCAAATATTGTAATATACCCCTTCTCTTCCTAGGTTAACCTAGAAGCTTCCCAAGCCCCTATAAATAGAGGCCTAAGGGAAGGAAAGGGGTTGGTGATTTTCTCTCTTTCTAATCTAATATTTCTTTTTTTCTTTCTCTCTCTAGGAAATCAACTCACTCATTTCCTCTCTCCCACGTCTCTCCTCTCTCTCTCTCTCTCTCTCTCACACACATCTATCTCTCTCTAATATAGTATGTGTAGTGTATGATTTATCATATTTTACAGTAAATTATAATATTTTTTTGGTATAAAATACAGGTAATCTAAGGACGACACCTGAGGTAACAGGGGATGCTTGCTTACTTGCTAGAATGATGGCAACCAACATGTATCTTTCACTGATAAAGTATCTAATGTTTGAGGTATGTATATTCTTTTAGGACTTACGTATTCTCATTGTAATTATTCATCTTACTCAAATGATTGTCTTTTTCAGATGTCCATGTGGCGTTGTACTGATGAACTTCGTCTTCGAGCAGAAGAACTTTATAGATCAGCAAGGAGTAATGTGAAGCACTACATAGGTATTTAATTAATTATTCAATATTTTGTTTATACTACTTGATAACATGTTCTGATCATAATTATCTTTTTTGTAGATAGTGGATGATTCTA
>BQNB010043355.1:2707-43601 GCA_026074375.1 Tanacetum coccineum
AACGAAGACAAAGACCAAGAACACTCGAGCTTAAACGACAAAAGCAATCTCACTGATCTCATGAAGGAGTGTCATCAATGAACTCACTTCGGGGGAGATTGTTAGCCTCAATTTTATTGAGTCAATAAAGGAAGCTCGTTCCCGTGTTCAAGACCTCACTTCGGGGGAGATTGTTAGCCTCAATTTATTGAGTCGAACAAGGAAGCTCGGTCACTCTACGATGGAGCTTCGGTCTTTAATTAGTTAATGTTGTAATAGGATAATATCGGGAATCGGGCTCGATAGTTAATCTAATATTGTATATGTTTCGGGTTTAATCCCAAGCAAAACCCGAGCCCGGGTCCTAGTTAAATATCCCGCGCGTCATTTAACGCGACGGGGTATATATACTTTTTCTTCTTTAGAAAAAGTAAGTTGTTTCATTATCTAAAAATATCTTTTCTCTTTTCTCTCTCATTTCTCTCTCCTCTTTCTCTCTCTAAACAACTCACTCTCTTTCTCTTTTCTTGTTCGATTTGTGTGATATATATGTTATGAAGTGTTAATAGGGATCCTACAGTCACTATCACTAATTATTTGGTGGCATAGATTTGTGTTCACTGTGATATTTTTTTAGTGGAAGGATATCTGCGAAATTTGACAAATAGCTAAATACAATTGAATATGGTTATGTCTATGCTGAACGGTGTAGTACTAATACTTTCAACCTTGCAAATCCGGTCATTTAAGTACTACTCCCTCTGTCCCCAAAAGGAGTTATAATAACTTTTTATATTTATACCTAGTTTGTTAAAATTAGATTCTTCCGATGCATTTAAATGTTGTTATCAACTTTTACTGCACACACAAAATATGTGTCCTAGTCATTTTAAGGTAATAGGTAATGGCAAAAGTTCATTTGCATACCAGTTTCTACTCACATACTGAGGGACAAATCTTCACCATTCATTTAAGTGTGATCTAACGGTGAGGATTAACCTAAGATTTAATTGGTTTAAACATTTTAAAACATGTTTTTTATTCTCTCTCTTAATCCCCCGATTACTCTTTCTTCCCCAATTAACCCTTCATTCATTTAAACCTTTGTAAATTCAATCTGCTCACATCATAAACCCAAATTTCACTACAATAATATTATTCAGTAATCACCGGTTAGCATTAATTTCTGATCATTTTCGCGTTAATTTTATGGTTTCAGTTGATTTACTAAGAGGCGGGTCAAGTATCCTTATCGTCTCCCAAAACGAAGATCCGTGATCGTAAATTCGTGATATTTCATTAGCCTTAATAGAAGTAGTATGATTCATTGTGGTATTTTTGTGATCCACCAATGTGGGATAAAGGACAAGTTAACATTATATCTTCTTCTTTCTTTCTCTTAAACCCATCATACTCTTGGTGTCCAGCTTCATAACAAGTCCGTCAAAATGGATCTTGTTTCGGACCCCTTTGTTTTGAATTCGGTGATTTCTTTTTATAATAAGCTTTGCGACGTTGGCAGTGCGTGTAAGGTGTTTGATGAAATGTCTCAACGAGATTGCGTGTTGTGGAATGTGAGAATAAATTGTTTTCTAAAAATAGGTGTTTTGTGGATGCGCTTGAGGCGTTTAAGGAGATGTATTGATGCGGGTTTGTGGCGAGATGGTTGATGGTGTTGTTTCGGTCTGTGGGAGGTTTGGGTGTGAAAAAGTTGGGAAGATAATTCATGGTGTTTGTGTTGTGGATGAGATGTTTAAGAAATCGGTGTTTTTGTTGACGGCGTTGGTGGATTTTTAATGGGGGGCTGGGGATTCGTTTATTGTGTTTCGTATTTTTGATGATATGCAGGATAGGGATGATGTTTCGTAGAGTACGATGATTGTGGGGTATGTTTATGATCAATAGGGCTTTACACTCAAACAACCTGACAGGCGTAATCCCTCCATCTTTAGGATATCTATCCAACCTTTACTGGTTGGACATTTCAGAAAATCAGTTGTCAGGATCGATTCCGTATTCAACTTTCACATCACCGGGCTTGGATATGCTTAAACATGCAAAGCACTTGTAAGTACTGTAGTTTTTTGCTATTGCGATATATATTATAAACCTATGTTGTTAACATGTCTCTTTAGTCTCTAATGAGATTACTGTTATAGGAAAACACTGATCTTCATGATATCAGAGTCTTAATTACATAATTTTTGTCTAATCATTATAAATTTGCAGTCATTTCAATAAGAACAAGTTATCAGGGCCGATTCCTTCACAATTTTTTGACGAAGACATGTTACTAATACATGTGTAAGTGGAACCAATTAGTGTAAATTATTATCTGGAAACTTGATTAAACACATTATGAATGAACCGTTTGTGATATTGCAAGCACATATTGTTTGATGGAAATCAGTTGACCGGAAGGATCCCTAAATTACAATTGGAAGCATGAAGACACTAGAGGCTCTATACGTAAAATAAATACAACATATATTTTAAACCTTTTGTTTTTTGGTTGATTATGAAATGTGAATTGAGAGAAAGATTAAGACACAGCTCACGAGCGCATATATCCCCCCCCCCACCACCACAAAAAAAACAATTATAAAGACTAAAATTAGTACTACTTATTTGAGACACAAACCTTGTATAACAAAGAATATTAAGTTGTGTTAAGTTGTTTGCTTATTTCAGAAACTAGCAAGGTAATGGCTCATCATGTGAATATTCAAAAACAAGATTTGAATTTGGTATTTTCAAGTGATGCAAAGCCTACACTAAAATGGACTCGTGAGCTTCACCAACGATTCGTCGACTTAGTTGCGTAACTTGGAGGCCCGGAGAGTGAGTATTATTTGCACCATCTTGTGGGATCCCAAGAGATGCGTTTGTGACGTCGAGGGTGAAGAAGAGGGCGTGGAGATTGCGGAGATGTGGAAGGTGAGTTTGGAGGAGCATGGCAGGGTTGAGACTTGAAAATGTGAAGGCGTCTGAGGTTCATACGTTTTTGCAGCATTTGGTCACATTTGGGATTGCAAAAGCTGAGGATTTTGACTTGTATTGGAAGCTTGTTGTTGGTCCAGCTTGGAGGAAGCAGATGCCTAAGCTTGTTGTCTCGCTTTGGCTTGGTGATAAGTTGCCTGGTATATTTCTTATCCTTTACCGTGTTTTCGGTGTCTATTTGATTTAGATTATGTAATTAGTTTAGCGCATAGACCATACCTTTGAAAATAATGCATCTAGTGTAGTTGGTATTCATTGTCATTAGAACTATAGAACATCCTGTATTGGAATACTAATAGAGTATATATTAGTTTAGCTTAGTAGCTCTTGAAGCTGTATATGCTATTAAGTGCTAGGTATCCTACTCTGTTGAAGCGATTGGAATGAAAACATGTTATGAAACATGCAAGTGTTATTAGCTAAGCTTGTAACAAAGTATATAAAATTTATATTAAAAAAAAAATCTTTATTCTGTTAATTGGGTCGACCAGAACCCAAATTAGCAAAAAAAGTTCAACCTGATACGCGACCTTATTTAGTATTCGGGGTACTCGGGTTGACCCGAATAAAATTTTGGACCCGACTAACCTGACCCGAATATGCTTAAAAAAAATTCAACGCGGGACCGCTATCACCCTCGTTATATGACATGTCTAATATTACTTGTGATATTTTCATAAACATGGTTAATGTCTAATATCACTTGTAATATTTCAGAATCAAACAAGTATGATTTTTAACCTTTAATATCACATGTGATATTTCATTACTTTGTATTTTTTTATATATATTATCACCTATGTGTTTTCTAATATTTTTATACTTTCCAGATACTAGATACTTTTTGCATCTTTCACCGCAATAGACAAGCACAAGAAATGCTTAATTGTCGGTTCAGGATTGCTTAAGAATGATATTTTGCTCAAAAGTTGTGTTGGTTTGTTAACTCGTTATTTGGTTTGAATTTGTATGTTAGTATTTGATAATAAACTCAAATGTATAGATTTTCGTAGACCGGAAAGCTTAGCATTGTAAAGCTCAGTTTTATAGTGAGAGAAAATTTTCTTTTTTGTACTCTTTTAAATACAAAATATATAAAATTTATATTAAAAAATCTTTATTTGGGTTAATCGGGTCGACTCGAACCCGAGTTAGCGAAAAAAATTAACTCGATGCCTGACCCTATTTAGTAATCGGGATGCTTGGGTTGATATGTTTCATCTTCTAAGACCCACCATTTCTACATTACAATCACATTACACCATGAAAATGAGAATGCCATTGAAACAGGATGTTATTGAAACAGGATGTTAATGCATCAAAGCGCATCGCGCTTTTTAAATAGGATGTTATCGGGTCGATTCGGATTCGGATACCCGATACCCGACCCTATTTAGTATTCGGGGTACTCGGGTTGACCCAAATAAAGTTTTGGACCTGACTAACCCTACTCGGATATGCTTAAAATTTCCAATGCACGACCGCTATCACCCTCGTCATATGACATGTCTAATACCACTTGTGATATTTCATAAAAACAGTTAACGTCTGATATCTCTTGTGATAATTCAGAAACAAATAATCTTGCTTTTTAACCTTTTGAATTATCCGTGATATTTTATTGCTTTGTATTTTTTTTATATTATCACCTATGTGTTTTCTAATAATTTTATATTTTTCAGGTATTAGATGGTTTTTGTTTCTTTCACCGTAATAGACAAGCACAAGAAATGTTTTAATGTCGGTTCAGGAGTTGCTTAAGAATGAAACTTTGCTCAAAAGTTTTATGTTCTTTTTGGAATTTTAAAGATGTAATGAAATGTTTTGCAATTCGTACTTCCATTTTTTAAATCATTAATGATTTTATAATTTGCTTTCTTGTTATACATAGCTACTTTAACTTCACAGTTATTTATCACTTGTGATATTACACTGTAAAGAGTAACAAGTGTTAAGCCGCATGCAAATTAATTAAAAAGGTTAGGCGGAGCCGACAAAGCCGAAGGTTGATGTTGTTTTCAAACAGTTTTAGAGTATTATCACATATGGTAAAAATGAAGTTAATAATAAACATTTGATAACAATTTAACACCAGTAACACTGCATATGTTATAATTCACTAAATGAATAAAGCATGCAACATCCGAGTCACAAACCGACTAACACGTGGGCTATCACTTTAGTTTATTATCGTAAGTGATAATACACTATGAACGTTTTTTATTGTTGACATCGATTACATGTTAAAATTTTCAAAAATTAACACAATTAGTGTCACATTATATTGCTTTATCACCTGTGATATTAATTATATATGGAATACCATAACTAATGTCATATTATATTGCTTTATCATCTGAGATTTTATTATTATCTATTTATCACTAGTGATATCACAATGTCAGGGGTAATAACTATTATGCCAGGGGTGAATCTTAGTTGATAAAGGTTATCACCGGTGATATTACAATCTCTGGGGTAATCAATATTAAGCCATGAATGAATCTTAGTTAATAAAGGTTATATTTATCATCGACGATATTACAATCTCAGGGGTAATCAATATTAAGCCACAAATGAATCTTAGTTAATAAAGGATTCGAAGGCGGATTTGACAAGTCTGAAAGCAGATGTTGTTTTCAAATAGTAATAGAATATCACATGTGGTAAAGAAAGTTTATTTATATATCACTTATAATATTATACCTAGTGGTTGAGGGGTTTAAGATTTTTGATATAGGGTTTAATGGTTAGGGGTTTAGGGTTTTTGGTATAGATTTTAAAGTTTATGTATATATATCACTTGTGATATTATACATAGTGGTTAGGGTTTAGGATTTTTGGTATAGAGTTTAGGGTTTTTGGTATAGATTTTAAACTTTATGTATATATCACTTATGATATTATACCAAGTGGTTAGGTACTTGGGGTTTTTTGGTCTTTGGGTTTTTAATGGTTAGGGGTTTAGGGTTTATGGTATATATTTTAAAGTTTATGTATATATCATTTGTGATATTATACCTAGTGGTTAGAGGTTTATGATTTTTGGTATAGGGTTTAGTGATTAGGGGTTTAGGGTTTTTGGTATAGATTTTAAAGTTTATGTATATATCACTAGTGATATAATACCTAGTGCTTAGGGGTTTATGGTTTTTGGTATAGGGTTTAATGGTAAGGGATTTAGGGTTTTAGTATTGGGTTTTAGTAGTTAGGGAGGGGGTTTAGGTTTTATGCTATAAGGTTTAGCTGTTAGGGGTTTAGAATTTTGGTATAGGGTTTAGTGGTTAGGTGTTAGGGTTTTAGTATAGGATTTAGTGGTTAGGGGTTTAGGGTTTTTGGGTTATAAGTTTTTGTGGTTACGGATTTAGGAGGTTTTGGTTTTTAGGTTTTGTGGTTTTTGGGTTAGGGTTTTTGGTATAGGGTTTAGTGGTGTGAAGGTTTTGTTCTTGGTTTTGATTGTAAAGTTTATGTAGATCTGATCACTGTGTTATTATATCTAGTGGTGTGTTGTTAGTTTGTTTGTTGAGGTTTTTGGGTTAGAGGTTTAGAGTTTTTGGGTATAGGTTTTTGTGGTTTGGGGTTGAGGGTTATGTGGTTGTATGTATGTGTGGGTTGGAGTTTTGGGTGTGTCGGGTTTTTGGGTTGTAGTGGGTTGGGGGTGTGGGTTTTGGTTTTAGGTGGGTTTGTTGGTGAGGGGGTTGGGGTGGGTGGGATTGTTGATGGTGGGTTTCGCCTTTGTTGCATGGTGATTTGTGTGCCTTCGTGGGTGGGGGGGTGAGGGTGGGGGAGTGTGGGGTTTGGTGGGGTGGGAGGGGGGCGGGGGGGGGGGGGGGTGGGATGGGGGGTGGGGGGGGTGGGTGTAGGGGGGGGTGGGGGGGGGGGGGTGGGGGTCGGGGGCGGGGGGGGGGTGGGGGGAGGGGGGAGGGTGTGGGGAGGGGGGGGGGGGTGGGGGTGGCGGTGTGATGGGTTTGGGGGGGGCGAAGATCGGGTTCTAACAGATTTAGTGTGTGGGCGGGTCGCAGCGGGAATAAGCAATGTAATATTAGGGGAAATATGAATTGAATTTTGTGGGGGTGGGGGATGGCAAAATGAAATTAAATATAACATAAATGGGTTAAAAGTAATATTGAATAATTATATGAATTCTTTGGTATGATTAATTTGGTTATGATGGGTTAACCAATGGGTTATCTATGGGGTTGCTAATTAAGAATAGGCCAAACCAATATTCCCATAAAAGATCTTAAGTCACAGGAGGGGGGGGGAGCGTTGGGTGGGATTCGACACACCTCTTATTTATTTGAGTCGGGGGTGTTTGTGTTTATGGTCACTGGCTAGTGTAGGTTATTTTTATTCGTTTATTGGCATTCTGGTGTGTCTATTGGGGCCTTTTGGTTATATGGGTTTTTTGATTTTGGTTTTCTTGGGCATGGGGTCAAAATCGGGTTGGGGGTTGTTTTTTTTTGTGGGTCATTTTAGGACTCTAAGTTATTTAAGCCCCTTTCTCTAAAAATCATATTATCCGCGCGACGCGACTTGACTCCCAATGCTCCACTAGCAAAATAGTAACATGTGAAAATTCATGCTATTTAAAAACGTCTAATTAATGTTCGGTGTATTCATGGTGTAAGTAAATAAAGTAAATAGCAGTATTTGAAAAATTTAAGAAAATTATATCAGAAGAAAAGTTTAGCGTTACAACCATTTCAAAAGTGCATATTTCCGAAATCAATCGAAATACAAAGTATTGATTCTCGTAAATCAACAGAATCAGTAAGACAGGTAATTAAAAGTGGACCACAAGATCGAAGTAATGGTGGACTAAGTACATATTCCGAAGTCCAAAACAAGTAAGGTAGACAAGGGAAACAAATTCACCAAGTCTAATATTTATTATTGCACTAAGCTCATGACACCGAAACTTAACGTAAATAACTGTAATCAAACCAGTACTCGCAAGGTTTGTTGCCCCAACTCGCGTTACCGATGTTACAAATAAATCCTACGAATTTTCTCAAATACATGATTTGCCAAACAATCCTACGAATTTTCTTCAATGTTACTGACCTGATCAAACTAGTGACCCAAGGAAAGGTGGGGATTGTCAGTCCCGATAGATCTATCCACAACACTCGCGCTTACAATAGTGGTAATTAACGGTTCATGATTAGTAGGGACTTAAGTGGCAATATAGTGACTACTTAGGCAATAATATTCAGGCAGTAATCTGGATAGCATACAATTTAGAAAACACTTGTGTCCGTAGTAAAACAATCACGTTGTTCAAAATTCACGGTTTCAAAGGTAGGTATTCAACGATCTCAAATCATGTAGTAACAAATCAAGATTTAGTAAAAATAGTCAGGTAATGCTTACGTAAAAAAAATCAATAAGTTTATGTAGTAAAACGAGCACGTATTCTCACCCCGAAAACAGTTTATGAAAACCATTAAAAGAGAAAAGGTGGGGTTATGAACTCACAAAGTATTGAAAGGTAATTGTACTGTAGTAAAATATATGAGTTTGTAAAAGAGCATGTATTCCCCTCGCGGGTTTATAAAACATTAAAAAGATTGAAATGCGAGACTATGAACTCACCTTGAGTAAATGATAATCAACGAAGTATATCACAATAAAAATGCGTCACGGAAACAATCGTCGAATGCAACCTATTTAATTTAAGGTCGTATAAGTACTAATCACATTGAGTAATCTCTACTATGCATAAGTCTATTTAGCTAATCACCATCTAATTGTTTGAGTGAAAATATATTTATAATTGTAAAACATTTATAAATATCTGAATAATGTAATTATAGTTATTCCTGGTAGGGTATTAGTTACTCCTGGTAGTGTTGTAGTTACTCCTGGTAGTTATAGTTATTACTACTGGTAGTATATTAGTTACTCCTGGTAGTGTTATTACTACTGGTAGTATATTAGTTACTCCTGGTAGTGTATTAGTTACTCCTGGTAGTGTTGTAGTTACTCCTGGTAGTTATAGTTATTACTACTGGTAGTATATTAGTTACTCCTGGTAGTGTATTAGTTACTCCTGGTAGTTATAGTTTATTTTCTAAGTCTGACCCGACTATAATGACCCACTAAATCACATTTTCATGACTCGGGTTCTAAAGAGAATTTATGCGAAACGATATTTTGAACAACTTTCCAGTTCTGTCCGAGACCCGAAACTCGACCGAAATGGGCGAAAAAGCACTCGCATCAGATCTGATGCAGTGTATTAATTACCAAAAAGCCAGATTTTGCCCCCGCCTTACGACCCGTTATCACTCGCTTTTAGACTTAAAGAACCTCGCGGGGAAGTAAAACGACCTTCCGAACGACTTTCATGTTTCGGCCGAAGGCCGAAACGGACTCGAAAGTGCCGCAAATACCATCTTAAAATCCTGACAGAAACCACTAACTTAACAAATGCTGGATTTTTATACCTCGAATATATACCTCGTTTTCGCTCTAACTTTTTCGTTATAAATCCGTTTGACAAGTTTCTTACCTTTTCGGAATCGTCGTGAATCATACTACTTTATAAAAATATAAAATAATGTGTTATATATACGAATTTTGGACAGAATCTTTGAGTGACCTTGTTGAATCCATTTTTAACCTTGCTTTTATACCTTACTACTTTTGTAGTTAATCATTTTTACACCAACTTAATATGGTACAATACTTTCTCATCCCTTTTAACATGATATTAGCAATATCTCAACATATATAATAGTGTGCAAAATGATCATTACAAGTAAAAACTCCATTTACATGTTAAAAATCCTACATGGTGATTCAAGCTACAATAGAACTAACATATGCATAAAATGAATATTGAAAGAACATAAAGGGTTCTAGATGACCTTATGGTGTATGATGATGATGATCAATGTAATCTAAACCCTTGTTTAGATAAAAATCCAAAGCTTGCACCAAAGAAAAACCCTAGTTTTCTTAAATAAACCTTAGCTTCCCTTTTCTTGATTAAAGCTTGAATATGGTTAACCAATGCTTGGAACCATCTTAGAATATTTTAGATATGATGTGTGTGGGTGTGTATAGGTGATAGAAAATTTAGTATGGATTTAGTTGGGAGGGTGTTTGATGCCGTGAGCTATAGAGGGGGAGGGATGAGAGATTTTTGTGTTTTTACACCTTGAATATGAGAAGTGTGTGTGTATCTCACTAGCTAAAGTATTATATATTCATATAACTAGTCAAAGATGTACCTAGTTGGTCAAGGAACAAGATGAGTGAATTGTGGAGTCTTTGGTCAATGTTTTGCAAGTGTAGGACAAGTTTCATGGTCTTAAGGAACATTGTTTGCAAGTTTGAATATCTCTTTGAGTTTACTACATACCAAACGGCCCTATGGTATACATGGGATGGTTTTTGAGTTAATTGTTAAGTATTGGGTATAAAAGCAGGGGTGGCTCAAGGGTAAAGCAAGTAAAGCTAGGGCTTTAGGCCCTCAAATTTTTAAGGCCTCCGATTTTCATAGCCATTGTATATATATATAGTGACTGATATGTTTTTTAGGTTGTCATCTATAGAAATCCGATTATAAAAGGCCCCAAAATAGCGGATAAATGTTTTATATGGAAGATTTGGAACTCTTTTCTTTTAATATTTATGTAAAAATAAGCCCAATTTATCAATTACAATAAAAGGCCCATTTTTTATGAGATTTAAACAAATATTAAATTAATAAGCCCATTAAAAATCTGGTTAGAAAGTTTTATACATGATCAAAACGTTAAGGTCAACCTTTAGAATTCCACATTAATCAGTCAATCATATTATCTCTATTCTTTCTTCTCCTTGGTTACCGATCTCATTTTCCTTTATTTGGTTATTCCAACTTGAATTTACACTCATTATTACTAGTAAAATCAATCAATTCATTTGTCAATCCGTTCCACTTGATCATCTACATTCTACTGGACAATGGTCAGTGGGTTGCTTGTCACAAAGGTAACATGGTTTTTAATTACTTATTTGGTACTTTAGACTTTTAGTTAACTACTTTTCTTATAATACGTATACATATAATCATAAAATCATGTAATGAATGCATTTTTATACATTTATTCGCTTATGTTCTTAGGTGATCAGGTTCTACATTTGTACATACAACTATTATATTGGAGTAATTAAACTTGAGTGGCGTTGCGGCAGTGTATATATTTTTTTGCGGCAGTGTATATATTTGTATTGATGATGCTATTAAACAATTAGAAGGTCTTGTTTCATTCTTTAAAAAATATAAAGATATCGGATTTAGAGATGCCTTAATTTCCGCCAAAGAAATTGCTAAAGAAATGAATGTAGAACCAAAATTTGAAGAAAAACGAACTATTTGTAGAAATAGAAAATATGATGATAATGTTGGCAATGCAACTATAAAAACCGGCGAAGAGATTTTTAGAACCGATTATTTTTTGTACATTGTTGATCAAGCTATTTCATCACTTGAAAGTAGATTTGAGCAATTTAGAGTGTATGATGGTATCTTTGGTTTTTTATTTAGCATTGAAAATTTAAAGTCACTTGATGATAATAAGCTAAAAGATAGTTGTCTTAACCTTGAAAATTCTTTAAGCCATAACAATTGTTCGGATATTAACGGTATAGATTTATTTTCGGAGCTAAGAGTATTAAGAGGATGCTAACGTGGTGTACTGCAGAATTGCAGTATTATACCATTGATGTAGTCATAAAGAGATTCTTAACCAGGCTCCAAGGATGTCTCAGAGACTGGTATCACAGTCTTGGCGAATATCGCCAACTTCAGATACAACAGTCAATATCTCTTGAAGCGTTCATGAGTATTATATACTTAGAATTTTGTTTGGCAGCGTTGGGAACACGAAAACGCCCTTTGATAGAGAAGAATTCCTCAAGATGAAGTGTTAGTTCCTTCGAAGAAAGATTTAGGAAAAACACTATGATCGCCATTGTCAGCGATTTTACTATTTAAATGGAGAAGGAGATGATGTCAATCTTAAGCAATGTCTTTCTTAATTTCCTTACAGAATCTCTTAGAACGAAAGCATATCGGGACTATATAGAGCAAGAAATGTCACAATAGACCAAACAACCCTTGGCGAGTTGTACCAGTTAATTCTTAATGCTTTGGCAAAATTTTGTAACCAGAAAAAGTTCCTTGCTGAATTCGAAAGAACTGGAAAACGCCTTGGAACAGCATGTGATGACAAATACCTGCAGATAAAATGTAAAGATAAGTCATCATGCGATTGTACTCACACAAAAAGAAATTCCACTCTAAAAGATTTTCAAGTCTCTCTAGTAAACCCTGGTTTTCTAGACGAAGCAGCAAGAAGTGGAAATTCATAAGAAAAAAAAAGCAACGAGGCAGAACATCTGACAGGTGCTTCATTTGCCAAAAAAGGTCATTTTGCAAGAAATTGTCCGGATAAGAAAAGATCTCAAGCACTGATCCAGGCTTTAAATCAAGTAGAACCAGTTGATGTTTCTGATCTAGCGTTACTTTTTTCTCTAGATGATGAGCCCAGTGACTCAGTCTTGTGCACGATCGCCTACTCAGATTTTTCATTCGATGATGATTCTGACACAGATTCACTTGAAAGTGATTCTGATTTTGGGGTCCACATGATCAATCCAATACCGCACGTCTTACCAATACAAGAAGACCCATCATTGCCACTAGCAAAAGTTCACATCCTTACGGATGCATACGCCAAGCCTATTCCAGTTATTGCATTCTTTGATACTGGTTCCTCAGTCTCCATTTTGAATCCTAATATCCTCCCAGATCACTATTGGAAGCCTCACTATCAAAATTTCATGGCTGCTAATGGGGAAAATTTTGTCATTGACAAAATAAACGTCCCTATTAATATTCGGTTGTTTCTAAAATGCGTAATTAAAAGAAGGCTACTAGGCTCAAGCTCCCATGGAAAAGATCTCTTGATTGGTTTTGACATCCGGCATAAACTACCAAACTTACGTTGGTCAGGTGAAGGTCTTCATTACATAATCTTTTTTAATTCGTGGACAGCCATGCATCGCCTTTTTGTCGCAAACATCACCCACTTCGTGATTCTATTTCTGCAGATATAAAGCAAAGACTCATCCAAACCTGTTGTGCCTCCTCCAATACCAAATCTCCTACCAACACTCTGCATCCGTTATGGTTGTTTGAATCCTTCATTTTTTTTCTCACTACATTTTTTAACAGAACGAAGATGTAAAACCTACAAAAGGCAGCACCCGGGAATGAACCATGATACATTACCACCTTGTTAAGAGAGTTGTGAACAACTGGTTTCCCAAGGATTATTGAACACACTACTCACCATGGCATGATTGAAGCCGTGTTTTGTCAATTAAGAGACGTGATGTAGATAGTAGTAAGTTCGTGGAAACTGAGATTGGTTATTTATTTTCAGCTTCTAAATCATTGTTTAGGCTGAATGATAAATTCCTACTCCCGCAAAAGAAATCCCTTGTTTTGAACTATGCAGTGCTTAAAGTTCTTTCTAAGTTTGATCTCAAATCTGGGTTTTGGTAGTTAGGTATCAAGCCTGAAGACAGACTAAAAACGGCGTTTTGTATACCAGATCATCATTACCGGTGGAAAGTAATGCCATTTGGTTTAAAAAAAAAATGCTCCATCAGCTTTCCAAAAGCTAATGATAACCTTTTTGAGTCATTCCTCGCCAATACACTAGTATAACATTGATGATATCTCCTGTTTTCATCGGCGTCTCCATGAACAGTCTCTTGAAAGAATTACTTTCTAAGTATTATTCTCTAGTCACAAGTTGTGATTTTGTTATCAAGTAGAAGATGAAGGTCTGGAGTGGACTACAATTCCAGTTTATTGCAGGGGAAATCTCCGACGGGAATACCAGCCACATACCACATGTGGCAAACTCCTTTCCATATACTACTTAGAATTACTAAGTTCACGGATGATATTATCTTCACAAAAGATGATTCAGCAGTTCTTGGTTAGTCAATCTAATTATGGACAGAATTTTTTGCCAAAACGGTCACGTCACACTGCCTTTTTTTGGTTTGTTTTTTCCCTATGTTAAAAAAGAATCCCCCACAGTGGACGTCAAGACAAACTGAAGCAGTGAAAGCGATCAAGTGCCTAGCAGAAAAGATGCATCCACAATAATAAAAGACACGTTTGTGGATACAAGAGTGGCACGTTTAAAGCATCTGAGCAGCATTATCACTCCACGTTTAAAGAAATCCTTGCAGTCAAACGAGGCATTGAGAAGTTCCAGTTTCATCTAATAGGACATGAGTTCCAAGTTGAAATGGACATGTCTTCCTTTCCACGCATGCTACAGTTCAAAAGAAAGATGCTCCCTCATGCACAACTTTTGAGGTGGTCAAATTGGTTCTCACAGTGGAAGTTCACAGTAAAACACATCAAAGGAACAGAAAACGTCCTTGCAGACTTTCTCTATCGTCCAAAGGCCTATAAATCAGAAGAAATTACCAAAGAATGTCAAGCAAGTTCAGAAACACACTCCACTCCTTCTCTCATGGTGTTCTTCGGTGCTTCCCATAAAAGAAGAAGGATCTTCTTCCCCACACTCCACGATTCCTGTTTTCAATCAACCAGGGGAAGAGATAGTTGAATACGATTGAAGAATTGGACTTTTGAGAAAAGAGCTAAATTATGCTACAAAACGTTTCTTACTATCCTCCTCAAAAACCATGGACTGTGCATAAAAGGCCTCAGGTTTCATCCAGACTACCCATTCCTCAACATCTTCCACATCCATGACCTATGGAGGTTTCCAAAAGAAGCACTGTGCTTCTTTCTCTACTCTTTTGAAAGCACTTCACGATTGGCATAACCTTCAATGCCAGAAAAAAAACTCCTATCTATGCCGTTTTCGAGCCAGGTTTAGTTTAAGGACCCCCCACCCCCCACTCTAAAACATTTACTTTACTATGCTACAATGGTTTTTACCACTCCTATGGACCAGAATGGTTAAAACCACCAGAAAAAAGGGATTACGTACTTGTAATGTTTTGATGGCAAGAGTCATCCTACCTCCATTAAAGCCGTTATTGATGATGGATCAGTTTAAGTACACGACCAATGTTGCTTTATTCTTGACTGGTACAAGGTTAACCAATCAGCAGGAGGTGTGAATGAACTCGAACCCTTTTTGCAGAACAAGAAGTTTGATGGCAAGAGAGAAACGGCCGTTGACCCAGACAAGATGGTGTATTACGTTATGATGGAACATTCGGTAGGAGTAAAGACCATCCTGATCATACAAATGGATCGAAGCAAATGGATAGTGGACTCTTATATCAACTCTGTTCATTGTGAAGTAGAAACATTCAGGATGATTGATGATGTCTGCTTAGGATCACTTTGGTCTTCAGATGACGATGTTAATTTCGTCAATTCGAAGATGACCTGACTACACCTGATGCTCGCTGGGAGCTCATGAGAAGGCTAAACATTTAATGTTTAGTATAATAATATTTTAAGTGTGTTTTATTTGCTTAATTATGTTTAATATCTCTAGTATGTTCTAGTGTGGAATAATGACATATGCAATGAGTCTGCTTTAAATCGATGTATGCGCTTTATGTCATAAGGCACACTATGTAAAAATGCTAAGTATGCTTGTACTATAAGCTTGTGTGTTCTACCAATTAAGGCTATAAATAGCCATGTATCTTGCCATTGCAAGGCATCAAAATTTGAAGTAATATATGTGTGTTTCTTATACTTCTTTCTCTACAATCTTCTCTCTAGAAATCTTTCTTAAATTCTTATAGTTTTCTTTGCGACATATAGTCTAGTCTTCTCATAGGTCTTTCAGGTCTTCTATAGATCTGCCACAACTCCCCCCACACAAATAAGACCATATGTATGTTTAGTAAAACTAGATGTATGCTGATAAATGTATGCGATTGACTGATAAATGTATGATAAATGTTAATTGATAATGATAGTTAAATACTATTTTTTCTATTTTTAATCGGTGTTTGGTAACGTACATATACATGTATTATGAAATGTAAAAATGGACATTAATCGGTGACTTATCTTATTAAAACATATATAAATATTTAGAAAGAATAAGGAAATTAAGTATAGTTAAATCTGATATTTATTATGAGGACATGTTCGAAATATAGATTCGGCATGCATTTTACATCGATATTGCATTTGCAATATTATTTAATAGGTCGTTTCATCTCATAGATGTTCTTCCAGAGAGGTCTTAGATGTTTGTTTGAAAACTAGATAGAAGTTTGAAAGAAAGGTTCATATGTAGTGGTTTTTTTTTTTTGTAAGGTGTTTATTTTTTAAAGCTCTGGGAATGGTGGCGGGTTGGTCTAACGGTTTACTGAAAAGCCACATGAATCGTTATTATCCTTTAACTTCCTGTGGTTTTGTGCCTCAAGCTGTAGTTGCCAGCCCAAATGGTCTGGGAAAACGTCACACGACGGCGTGAGACACCGTACCGTGTCTTGCGTTTTTGTGCATTTATTTTATTTTTTTAATATTTTTTTTTGAGATTTAATCTGAGGTATAAAGTTGGAAAGAACAAGTTTAAGATAGATTGGTTGTTGAATAAATAAGTTCAACAAACCTTGAAAGCTAGCACGAAATATAGTCAAGCAAACACACACACGTGACCCCCAAAGTTAACATGTATTTATTATTGAATGAGTCAATATAGAATGTACAAACTAGATCCTACCCTACATCTATACTTTATAGCAGATGAGGCGGTTAGGAAACCTATCATATAATTTAATAGGAAAACATACCTTGCCTTTTTATAAAGGCAGCTTTATATAATCTGTTTAGTATTCTTATTCTCAAAATTACAATGTACAACTTAACCTGCCTAACCTTCAGTTTAAGTTTATTACAATTATACAACAATTTCACCTTTCGCGGACCTAAAACTTAAAAACATAATCGTACTCAACATATGCATCCAATGCTGGAACCTCGAACCGGGGCGGGACCGCTTGTTACTAGGCTCTTGTAACTTTAGTAATTTCCTAGATTTTAGCTCTTCATAGACTCCTTTTCTTATTTTTTAGACAAAATTACCTTTGCACCATCTTGACAGGATTACTCGGTTAGCCGTAATGTTTGCCCTACACCTTTATACCAAGTTGACCTTTACCCGCTCTTTACCAAGCAATTTTGTCAGTCCGTGTTTAGAGTGTCTTCTCTTCTGGTTGCTTATCCTCTAGCATCTGTGGAGAAGCCTCTACAGTATCATCGTTACATAAACTGAAAATCTAGCTTCCGAACCCTGCAGTTTACCTCGACCAGACACGATTTTTTTATATTTGTTTTACTCCATGAAAATACTGTTTCAACACCAGGACCAAGTTGTTTGAACCATCTTGTTTTGAACTTCCATGCTTTTTGTACAATATTCCCATCGACGCTTTTCGATGTTTTAACCTAGTATTCAAACTAGCCATTCTTCTTTAACCTTGCTACAAACCTTGTCAAGTTGCTTTTTTAAACCAACTTTACGACAAGTTACAAGCAGTGTGTTAACCCGCTTTCTTATAAAGATTATATAACTAACCTTTAGTAAACCTCTAATTCTTCGTTCTTTCACTCATGTCTTATAACATTGATATACATTGTACTCCAAGAGAGTAATCACTTTTCTTGAATTCCATGAGACAAAGCTAAACTTACTTGTTTTCCATGAACCACCAAAAGAATTAGAAATACCAAGAACCTGCGGCACTTTAATTGACCTAACTTTAAGAAACAAAGTAACATTGGCTCTGAGTTAAAATTGTTGAAATATAATAAGTCAACATACCTTGAAAGCATAGCGCGGAAAATTAGAATCAAAGATAAACACTACACGAATTCTTTTTATTTTCTTTCTTTGTAAAAACCGGGTTTGAGGTTTTATGGTAATACAATATAATTCGGTTCAACTTGTAGTGTTTCGTTATTCTCGTTTATTTATTCTTCAAAGGGTGTCGTTTGAAGGTGTTACTTGTATCAATCCTTGTTTAATTTAATCTCTTGATTCTACATATCATTGTTAAAGGTTTATATGAATGATCATGGAACCTACAGAGTGAATTGAACAATCAACAATGTATATTACAACAGATAATGCGTCACGATAATGACTGAATGCAACCTAATCAAGTATAGGTCGTATAAGTACTAACCACTTTGAATAACTACTATCATATAAAATTCTATATAGCTATTCCTAATCTAAATTACAATGTACACTTAACCCCTAACCTTAGTTTAAGTTTATTCCTAATATATACAACATAGGTAATGTTTTTTTGATATGTTTAAGAAAGTGTATAGCTTTTTTTTAAAATGTATTTGGTGCCAATAATTTTGGTTTTTATGTCTTGAAATCTGTGATAGTTATTGAGATGGATTTGGGTTTAATTTGAGTTAGTAGGTTGATTTAGATGGATTAAATTGTTCTCAAAGTCTCAAAGATATATATCTTTAATCTTGTGAAGTTGATATGGTTTTGTACTATTTATGTTGTTTAATATGTTTGGTATGAAAATGTGATAGGTGGTAGAGGATTGGTTTTGGTTTAAGATGTTATTTTGTATAGTTTATTTTTATTTATGAATTTTTAATGTCTTATATATTTTTATCAATTAAATTTTAAATTAAATTTTTTTTTTTCGAATTTAAAGAAATAAAAGGTGAGATCAAAATAACATTAGAAAAATGTGTGGGCGTAACCAAGGTGTTGAGGTTTTGGTGTTGGTGGTTGAATTTGGTGTTTATGAAGAAAAAAAGTGGTGATCGTTAACACCACTTTTGCCACAGCACAAGAGACTGCTTCACTATACGCCAAAGTTCTATATTTAGACCCAATACTTTGTCATAGACCAATGATCCAATCTCGCACTCATTTTATTCATCAAAAATAAAAAAACCCCATTTATCACCTCTTTTTTATAAATTAAATATTCTCACAACACTGTTTATCGTTACGCAAAACAAAAACATATCATCGCAGATGAGAATTAACTTATCTCTTCTATAGAGGGGCGACGCTATGTACTTGCGACGAAACTTTTTTTTATGATTTTATGAAGTGTTATACGATTTTATGAAAATCATATATGATTTTGAAAATCATATATGATTTCATGAAATCATAGATGATTCGTTATTACGATTGATATATGATTCGTCCTCGAATCATATTGATTTCGCAATCGTGATTGAAAACAAAATTGAAAAAAAAGTAGTCTAGAATCACAAATTATATGATTTCATGACAATCATATATGATTTCATGAAATCATATTGATTTCAGAAATCTATAAGATTCGTTATACGATTCATTTATGTATTCGTTATACGAATCAATATATGATTTTCGGATTCGTGCCTGAATAAAAAATCAAAAAAAAAGTTTCTCGAAAGTCTATCGGGTCACCCGTCTTCTTGATCAGATATAAAAAATACTCGTCTCAGATGGTGTATTTTTTTGTGTAGCGTGTGACGATTTACGTTTGTAAGATATTCCTTTATTTTTAAATAGAGATGGAAAGTGAGTTTTTTTATTTTTGATGAAAAATGAAGTGGCTAGGATTGGTTATTGGCTCTATGTACAAATAATAGGTTTTTTGTTCTTAATCTCTCACTTAGTCAGGCTTTTATTTACAACAGAGGCAACAAAACTGGAAGAGTTAGAATTGAAATATTTACTAAAAGTAAAGCACGAACAGTCTAGCACCATTAAAAAACTAATAAAATAGAGTTGGGTCATCTATTTTCTAAGACCATATTTATCAACAACCTATCACAATTTAATATATCACTAAAATATTATTTTTTTATTCTTTCACATATATAATCAATATATATAACCAATTTTAACATTTTTATCATTTATAAAAAACCCAACCTAACATATAATAATATTTTTTGCATATTTAATTTAAATAAATATATGGATGCTTATTAATAGGGAATTGATTGACACACTTTAATTTTTGATTGACACACTCCAATGTACAATCTGTTAAAGCATAATGGATACAATGTACAACTGTTCGATGCACAACTTTGAGTGTCCCAATCAAATTCTAGATATGATGTCATGTGACAAGGTTGGTTGTACAAAAAAACCGATCATAAGAGATGAGTATTAGCTTTTGTGAAGCTTATTTTTCTAAACAAAAATCTTATAGCTCTCAAAAACTTTAAACAAGCACAAAGCCAAACTGATCCACAAAACAAAAGATAAAAAGACCCAAAAGCTAAACTAGCCTAAGATTAGCACAAAGCCCAAGTGAAACCAATCAACAAAATTCAACTCAAGTCCACCAAATTCACATATCGAAGCAAATGACGATTTCAGATGTATACGAACCTTTTTTTTCCTTCATTTTCTTTATTGTACCACTCGTGAATAATAAAAAGACGAAACAAAGATACAAAAAACGACAAACGAAAAAAAAGCCCTATTTGAATTGCCAAACATATAAACGTTGCAAAGTATTCAAAAGTACCAACATTCTAATTTAAACGTACAAAAGATTTCCTATATCATTGAACTATATTTTTTATATCCATAAAACTCAATTACGGAAATATCAAAAAACTATGGGGGTGTTTGTCTTTTTGCTTTTGCACCTTTACTTTTTGATATTTTCCTTTGCAACGGAGGATAAAGCCATTTAAGTGTTTGGGAAAGAAAAAGAAAATTACTTATTTGTGTTTTCGAAGGTGGGCAAAAACCTCATTTTGCAACTGGACCCTATGTGATGCTTTTTGGAAACGTCATTTTGCTTTTGACATGGACCCCATGTGATGCTTTTTGAAAATTACATATTCATCCTTATGCAATTAATTGCTACTGCCATTTTGTTTTGTAATATATAATATTTTAGTGTTCTTTTTTGTCATTTCACTTATTACAAACAATCACTAATCTAATTTATCAACACTCAAAAAAATGACTTATCGATTATTGTTATCATACATCATAATCAAATCCAAAACATACATTTCTTAAATCACGTTTTTGTAACAGTTATTCGTTGATTATTCGTTTTCAAAACGAATAATTATTTTCAATAGCAATCACCAACAACCGCCTAAAATGTGTATTTCAAAATAAAATTTACAAACAACCGGAAAATGGAGTAACTTTTTAACACCATTGTCTTTTTGACCTCTTTTCATTCGAACCTAGACGGGCTAGAATGGTATTTTCTTTGAAAACTGTCAGGGTATGTTTGGTAGAGAGAATTAAAAGAAGAGAAATGGAATTGATTTCATTTCCATTGTTTGGTTAGTAGAGAAAGAAAAAATGTGGAGATTTGAATTCTTTGTGGAGTTGGGTCATTTTTAATTAGTGTGAAAACCATTTCCACCATAGAGGTGAGATGATTAAAGAACAATGTCATATCAAAGAACAAAAGAACACACCATAGCCATTCATTTTTCATCAAATAATAAAAAACCTATTTTCACCTCTTTTTTAAAAAATAATATTTGCAAACGGTTAATATCAAACGACTAAAAAATACACTTTCGAGGTCGAGAAGTAAATCATATTTCTATTAGAGGGGGCATTTTTATTCTTTCGACGACTTTTTTTTGAATTTTTTGTAGGTCACGTGCTGAAAAAATCACATGTGATTTCTGTAAGCAGATTCACATGTGATTTCATAAAATTCACATGTGATTTTGATACCAAATAAAATGTGATTTTTCAGACGTTACTAAAAAAAAATCGATTTAATATACTTTTGACGATTTTTTTTAGTGTTATAATTTTCGCGAAGAAAAATTACACTTGATTTGTAAAAATCATTTGTGATTTGTTGTTTTTAAAATCACGTTGCTATTTATAAATCGCATGGATTTAACAAATTTACTTATGCATTTTTTAAAGTAATAAATCATGTGTGATTTCATAATCTAAATGCATGTGAATTTACCAAATTTATGTGGTGATTTTTCATGTAATGAATCACATGTGATTTTGATTCACGTGTATTGTTTCTTTGGTGCGAAAATTAAAAAAAAATTCGTCGAAAGTATATAAAGTGCCCGTCCTTTTAGAAAGATAATTTAATTATCTTCGCGAATGGTATAATAAATTTGCGTAAAGAATAACGGTTTGAGTGATATGTATTTTAAAAAATATGATGAAATGGAGGTTTTTATTAAATAACTAGATTTAATTATAAGCGTTAGATGGAAATAAAATGATGACGAGAGGATTTGAAAGATTTGTTCTTTAATGGGACATTGTTCTTTATAGATATTTTTCTTCCATCATAATTAATGTAGGAATAAACCTTTGCTTACTTGCGCGAGAATTTCACTCTTTGAGCCAAAAACCAAAAGAGATTATTTAGTTTACTTATTTATTATTATTTGTTATTTATTAAATATTAAATAATGATAATATTAATTATTATTATTTATTTATTTTATTATTATTATTTATTGTTATTATAATTTCTTTATTTATTAATATTTATTATTATTATTATTATTTATTATTATTATTATTATTATTACTATTATATTTATGTTATTCTATTAGTATAGTTTATTATTTATTAATATTAATTATTATTATTTATATTATATTATTATTAATTATTAGTATTATTTATTTTATAGATAATATTTATTTTTTACTTATTATTTGTTTATTTATTTATTTAAATCTTTTTAAAAGGAAAAAAAAATTGCGTGATTATTTTTTTTTCCAATTCTCTGACGCACCAAATTAGAATTCATTAATCTTTCATCACTGGATTCATTTCTACCGAAATACTCAATTCTACTTCATTTCTACTTATCTTAAATTTCTGTATCAAACGTGCCTCAAGGTTTACTAAAATCAACATATTGTTAAGTATAATAATGCAAATTCCACACAAGGAGAAAGAGAAAAACAAACCCATCATCAAATGACCGGGCTCAAGCCCATCCCCTTTGTAATCTATATATACTTTGTATTTTGGTGAGAAATAATCAAGGAAATCAATTAGCCTTTCGGGGTTTCCTATCTTCTTACAGAGTGTTGATGATGTACCAGAAACCAATAGGGCTTCCAGAGTAGTAGGTTTACAAAAGGTTTTATATCTTATAAAAAGCTTTCTAAACCACGCTATAACATAGTGATCGAGGAGAAGTTTAAAATGACATGGAATGAGATAGTTTCAAGCTTATAAATTTTTTCATTGTTTTAAACAAGTATTTGAAACTCGCGCTTCGCTGCGCCGCTGCGAGGTGTTTTGTCACCACAAATGCATATAAGTAGAGAAAAATATAGCAATATAAACACCTTTTACGACAACGCCTGATGAAACATTACAACTTCTTCTGAAATATATCAATATTATAAAGATATGATTTAGAGCTATCCAGCCATAAGTTATGCTTCTATTTGTACAGTATAATCTTTAGTATCACTTTCTATTGAGCCTAGTTAAAAGACCATAAGAAACAGAGTAATCTCACATTGTCTTCAAAGTATGCAACACCTCTTTTTAGACACATTTCCAAGCTTTCACCATTAGGCAGCCCATCTGCGTAACTTCTATGCCAATTGTAAACTTGCTCCTTACCAAATATTTCAGCGGTTTCTTGCTTGTTTAAACCTTGAAGATCACCATACCTGAAAGCAAAGAGTCGCATAACATAGCAAATCTTTATAGATATGAATAACTATAATCATACACACCATTTCATCGAGAGAAAAAGCACCTAACATTGAAAGTGAGATGGAAAAAGCGTTATGTAAATACGACTGTTTGGAAGAGCCCTTTTGAGGGCTGGTTTGGACAAAAAAAAAGTGCAGATTCTGTTGTAAAAATCTGGTTTATAGGGAGTTTAGACATGAACATTAGTGGCTGCAACTTTGAAAGTGATATTGCAAAAACGTTAACCTGCACCAACCTAATTACTGCACCAAACAGATCACTATATAATCACTATAGTGTACCACATGCCTGAATTCATAAAACATAAGAGGATGTCATGGTGTCTACTAAGATTCTGAAGCCTCACGTATGACAAAATAAAGAACAATATTTCAGTAACATTGGCATATATATGTTTACAATAAAATAAGTCATAAGGCACTGTAAATAAGCCTAGCCAAGCACCCTTAAGTACTATGGCAAACGAAAAAAAACACTTGCTCCTACTACTAAACCATCAATTGAGTTAAACCCCTCAGCCGCCCCACGGAATAGCTCGAGAACAAAACAACCATCATTTCAACAAAATATGTATTAAAAATGAGCAATGGATCTCATCTAATCCAATAGAATGTATAGAAGCAACCACAAATGACTTTTAATACGGAGTACTAAATAAGACAATGATTGACAAATTTAATTTTCTCTAATCAGAGCCTTGAGAGTATTTAACTCTAATGACAACCTGCTTTTCTAATTTAAATTGTAGCTTTAAATATTTCAAGCGCTTAATCGACAACTTGTACGTATAATTATAATAACAATGGTTGGTTTTAAGGATAACGTCATCACAAACTGGTTATGGTTCAGACAAATATATGAGAACTGCGGCAAGACAATATAATAGACTCAATTTTCCCACTCGATTCAATACCGGCAAGAGCTGCATGGACATGTTTTTTAGGACAGTTTGGTTAGATTCATTCTAATAAACATTATTCGTCGGTAGCTATCAAGTATTAAAAGACAATACGTTCAATAACTATTCGTTTATAACAGGATCTTATAACTCCTAAAATAAGCTCCCAACTACTACTGCTAGAATTAACACCAAACAACTCCTAAAATTGTTTTCACATAACATTTTACCGGCTTACTTATCTGTAACGGTTGATTTAACATATAAATCCTAATAAGTAACATATATAAAATGAATTTCTAACTACTCAAATCAGCTCACAACTTCACATAACTATAAATCGTGGAAAACATGTTCGGCAATGCTCAACGAAGCACTTTACTGTAACTAACGAATTTAACAACTACTAAGATGTGATTCATTCAAACTTATCTAGCATACGCAATTCAATCAGTTAAAAAGCATACAAAAATTTAACTAAAATCAACATCATCAAATGATTTCATAACTGTGACTAACAAACCTAACAATTCCTAAAATAAAAAAGAAAACTTTGGCATAAACCTAACAATGCAATTGTTAAAGATAAAGCACAACCCAAATCAATTCGTTCATTATTATATGCACAATAACGCTATGATTTACCTCGGATTTTAGAATACGCCTTCTCCTTTATATGTCCAGAACCTTCCTTTCGCCTTTTGGGCTTTCTCGTATCACATATCTTTCACGTAGTTTGCAGCTTCTGTTTAAGATGGCATGTGAAAGATTATGCAGGACAGATGTAGTTTACTCCTTTTTCCAATAGCGCTGTACAACAAATACATTTAAGGTCAAGCTTATTCACCCGATTTAATGCACATGCTTAACTTTTTTGGCTCATAGCTCATTATATCAGTTTCTAGAAAACGGTTATCGGTAAAACAATGATCAAATTTACTGTTGGGGTTACCTTAATTTGATGTGCGTTCATTGCAGATAGTCTTTCAATGGGTGACAAACCACCATTCTTCGCGAGAGCCATAGGTATAGCATCCAAAGCATTGGCAAAAGCCGTGATGGCATACTGTCCAACGAAAAATGGGAGACATTTAGCACATGTTCATATAAATGTGTATACATAAGAAAGCAGAAGAAAACTTTAGTACCTTGATATTATCATATCCTAGATCGTCACTCCATCAAGTCATAAAACATGACAACTAAAAAACCTATTTTGACAGCAAAAATCTACACAGTCCATTTTGACAGTAACCAAAAACCTCATTTGACATCAAAATAAGCAACCAAGCACACCATATTGAGTGCAACCAAACCCCCCATTTTACAGCAAAAATATGTGTATATATATATATATATATATATATATATTGGTAAATATGGCACTCTTTACACATTGAACATTTTAAAGCTGTCCATTCTTTTGTTCATCAGAAACACAGTACATTATGATAATAAGCATGTAAACAACGATAAATGGGATAATATACTTTCGAGTGTCATACCTAACGCGCTGAATCCCGTTCAGCCAAAGCGTTTGAATCCCAAATAAGGCCTACATAACAGGAACTGCCATAAGGAAATCGTGGTTCGTTTTAGTAACAGTTGCGCTGCAATAGTTCTGTGTGTTTGGACAAATATTGTAAGAGTTTGGACGAATACAATTAGTTTGGACAAATACTATAAACTATTTGCACGCTTATCTTGCGTATGTTGTCATTTCATCAAGAAAAATAAGAAAATCCAAGCACACGTTTACTGCGAAAGTAAACTCGGAATCTCTGCGCCACTTTCAACAACTCGGATACAAAAAGGCACCACAATGACCCCCCCCATTATTCCCACTTTAATAAGTACTTGAAGCCTGTACGTTGTAAGAAACACAAATTGGTCAAAACCAGAAAAAGGGCAATTTTAGTGGGTAATAATATGATGCAACATACGTGTTTCGGGGTCGTGCAAAAGTAGCGTATCTTCGGCTGGTTGAAACAACGATTGAGTAGATTCTCTTTCTTATTTCATGAAATCTGCAACAAACCAACCGGAGCTATTAAGGATGTGCATTAGTTATAAGTCAAATATGGCAACCGTTAACAAACACTCACTAAACAACTAAATGTTGTTATTCTACATGTATTCTCGTACATTTTTTTAGTGCAAAATTTTAGCAACTAAGCAATTTTAAAAATTAATTCTTTGTGCTGAGAAATTTCATCGACCTGACGTCTTAAATACAATTTGATGAAAAACATTAAGCAACCAAACATCATTTTAAAGCCACTTTTCTGCACAAAAAATTCAGCATCAAAACAACCATCTAAAGTCAGCCAATTGTCTTTTTTTTCTAACGTCCTAAGCCGCAAACTATCATAAAAAGCCCCAATACAACATCTGATCCTATTAAAGTATACATGATCTACGCTTACAGACATCAAGTACGTAGAATACTATCTGTATATAGGTTACATGCAGTTAAATGTATCAAGTCTCTTTTGTCCTGCCTTAATGTCAGCGTACACCCAGATCGTAGGCAAAACCGACTCGTATTCCATCTTAAAACATCTAACCGTTGTACCTGGATTTGGATTGGCTATGGCTTCGTAGCCTCTAAGCCCTTTTACAGCATTAGTCAGCTGAGCACGCAACTTTTCAAGCTCCCGAGCCATACCGTAAATTATTTTGAATTGCAGCCTGAAGAAGTGAACATTATGTGAAAATGCATTTTTTTGTCAAGAACTCAAATTATCAAGTAAATTTCAAAGACCAAATTATTCTCATAAAGAAAAAAATTTCCATGAAAAGATAGAACGGAGCTTACTCTGAACGACATCTGTCATCGTCTCTTTTAGCTCGAACATACAGGTGGAATGGTTCAGTACACAAATAGAAGTGCGGAAGAAACTGGAAAAAATACTCTTTTAATTAATAACTCAAACTACATTATGGAGTAAAGGCGAATAGATATTTTCACCCCTCGACTTACATTGTCGGCAAGAGAGTCAACTGCCCCAAAAATGTTGCCATTATCTCAGGTACATAATGAATATGGCGTGCGATACCCCACCTGCAACAACATCATTGTACGTAATATGTATCTTGTATTTATGATACCCGTCACATGCTACATCACCATTTGCTCCACTGAAGCCGCCTGAGATATCAGAATCATACAAACAAAGCACTCGTACATTACCAAACATTACGTTATGAAATACAATTCTCTATGAATATCCTACTATTTAAGGGAAATTTTCTGAATAGATAACCTTTATCGCTTCATCAAACATCCAAATCGATATACCATAAGTATATGTACTTTTTTTAACCATTCACCTGTTTTTTTTAATATCAAACAGCTTGGTGGGTCAACATGTTTAATCTTACTTTCATTTGGTTACCATTAAACATATAAAACCAATTTTTCTCATGATTGTAACGAAAGTGAGGTCTAGTAGACAAAAACGCACCTGGGATTGCTTGTTTTTTCCTACTTACATAAGCAGATTTAGCAATTGAGAATGGTGGGACAATGACAATCAGAAACTGCTTATTATCCGTGCTTCAATATCCGTGCTTCAATCCTCCAATTAAAAATTTCACAAACTAACATAATTACTTTCAGTTTCGGATAGGATCGCAAAAATCTATAACTACCCTGAACAATTCTCCAGTTACAAATTTCACAAATTATCAGAATTATAATAAAAAGGCTTGCTGTAAATTAAGTTTCTCAAGACATTAATCAAACACATAGTCAACACTACTCCATTCGTAATTCACCTTCCACTTGTTAGTCCCTACGAATCTTGACTATTGTTTGTTTTCTTCTCAAATGCTTTGTGCGTGGGGTTTTTTTTAGTATGAAACTTACTATTGTCTCTACATCACTGTCTATTTTTTGGTTTGTGGCGGTGGTGATGATTATCAGAAGCTCCAAAAAAAAGAATAAGATAATCCAAACATCACAGATAATATATTATGCAAGAAAAGAATAAACTAAAATTTAAAGTGAACTTACCTTCAATTCCTCATTTTTCATACACTTCCTGTAAAAACATAAAATATACACATAATTAAACCAAAAAAGATTGAATCTCTATAAAAAAAGGATTAAAGCTTAAAATAAGAGACAATTAGTTGCTCATTATCGTGTGTACCGTCTTTCTTGACCCTGCCGGAATCCTTGTACACCGCCATCACCAACTCCACCGTCTCTACCTCCCATCAGATCTAAGAAACCCGGCCTGCTATGGTTTGGTGTGTGTGCTTTTTTATTTAGCATAGATAAATTTGGTGAGATGAAGCTTCTATGAGATTGTGGTAAAATAATAAGGGCGGTGGAAGGACGGTGGAATGGCAACGTGTACCTTATAACCTTCTTTTTTTATCATTGTGTTACTGTTCATAAGATTAAAAAAGTATTTTTTTTTTATAATAAACAAATGGGTTGTGAGATAGGAGACAACACGGGTTTTGTAAGATAGTTATAATACAAAGGGCTAATGACTTGAAAATATATCCAACTTGTCATTTTTTGTTATTGTATGTAGCCATCTTTTTTTTTGTTATTGTATGTATCCACTTGAAAATTCGATCCTTTATATGAGTCCGTCATTGAGAGTTAGTCCAATTTAAACTAACGAACAGTTGCAAAACGTTAGTCGGTTTATGCTAACGGACTGTTTGCAATTAACTCAAAATTCAGTTATGTTACAAATTATGTTTTTCAAGTTATTTAAAATTTATTAAACGTTTTTACAAATTTTATACATGGTTTATCACGTTTTTTTATTCTGGTTTCAGTTTCGCAGTTTTACGAGCTATATAAAAGAATTAAAAAACCCTAATAAATTTAATTTTTTTTTATTATTGCTCATAATCTGAAACCGAAATAAAAAAAATAAAATTTTTTAATTTTTTTATTATCGCTTGTAAAAATCGAAACCGAAATAAAAAATTTACTTTTTTATATTTTTTTTTATTATTGCTCGTAAACTGAAACCGAAATAAAAAATTTAATAAATTTTAATTTTTTTTATTATTACTCGTAAACTAAAACGAAATTAAAAAAAATTTAATAATTTTTAAATTTTTGTTTTATTTATCATCGTAAACTGAAACCGAATAAAAAAAAATTTAATTTTTTTTTTTATTATTGCTCGTAAATGAACCGATATAAAAAAAAATTAAATTTTTTAATTTTTTTTTTAATTATTGCTCTTAAACTTAAACCGAAATAAAAAATATAATTTTTAAATTTTTTTTATTATTGCTCGTAAACTGAAACCGAAATTAAAAAAATTTAATAAATTTTAATTTTTTAAACGTGTGTATAAACGTGTATAAAAACGTGTGTATAAAAACATGTATAAAAATGTGTGTAAAAACGTGTAAAAAACGTATAGAAAGTTTAAAAATAATAAAAGTCATCTAACTTGACACTTTTTGTCTTTCTATGTAGCCATGATAAACGATCGTTAGTCTAAAGGACTAATGTTGCAATGATAAACCTAACGATCGTTAGCTTAACCTGCTCCAGCAGGTCAAGCAGGTCACCGCTACATACAATGTACGAAATCACCAGGTTTAGTGATTTAATAGGAAAAAAAAGATGGCTACACAGAACGATAAAAATTGACAAATTAGATGACTTTTTAAGTCATTAGCCCATTCATAAATGGTGAACTAAAACTCTTATACTTGAAAATGGGTGAGTTTTTTTTATAACTTCAATGGGTACAACCATTAAGAACATCTGATATTATACTAACAGAAAACAACTGTCCAACTTGTAAAATCGATTTTAACTTTGTATAATCTCATGACAGGCATCCACTAACAAAAACAAAAGAAACAAAATTCCATATAAAAGAAACCTAAGATACATGAAACTTTAGTTAGTAAATTATAAACGCCATAATACAAACTTGAGTTAAAATGCAAATATGTATATTTTATGGCTAAGTTGAACACCATAAGTTGAACACCATAAAAAGCCTCACATAACTGGTTCAATATCTTCAATGATTTGAGTAGGCAAAAGAAAAACCAAAGCCCAATAAATATGCATGGAACACAATACCGATTGGATAAGTTGTGACCTACCCGCAAAAGACAAGACTTTATTTTCCATGCATATTTATTGGGCTTCGGTTTTTCTTTTACCTACTCAAATCATTGAAGATATTGAACAAGTTATGCGAGGCTTTTTACGGTGTCAAGGCGAGATGAAAAAGGGGAAATCTAAAGTGGCGTGAAACATTGTGTGTCTTCCAAAGCAAGAAGGCGGTTTAGGTATTAAAAATCTTCAATCCTTTAATATTGCTTTGATGACAAAAAACCTATGGCATATTATTACTCGGAAAGATTCTTTTGGGTATGTTGGATTTACGCTTATAAACTTCAAGGCTGGAATTTTTGGAATGTTCCTCCTCGTTCGGGTATGAGTTGGGGGTGGAGGAAAATTCTTCACATTCGAGACTTAGTTAGGCCTATTATTTGGTCCGTTTTGGGAAATGGTAATAATACACCTGTTTGGTTAGATAAATGGGCTGATTATTGTCCATTGTACCAATATGTGTCTTCTCGTATTATTACTCAGTTTTTTTTGTTATCCAGTCTTGTTTCGGATGTTGTTGTGGATGGTTTCGGGTAGTGGCCTCAAGCTTGGTATGTTTGTGCTCTGATTCTGAATAATTGTGTCGCCCTAAATCTTATACCTGATTGTGATGATTATATGGTATGGAAAGACTTAAATGGAAATCAACAACCCTTATCTACACATGTTGTTTAAGAAGTCCTAAGGCCGAGAGTTACGAATGTAGATTGAGCTGCTATTGTTTGGTTTTCTAATTGTATACCGCGCCATGCTTTTCTTGTATGGCTTATTATGAAGAAGAGGTTGAAGACACAAGACATGTTGAGACAATGAGACGTTGGTGTTTTTACCGACTTAAACTTGTTTTTTATGTCCTCTTTGCAAGCTCGAACCACACTCGCATAACCATTTGTTTTTCGAGTGTAACTTTTGTGCACATGTTTGGTTCTTGGTGCTACAACGAACTTTATTTGGCAGGAGAGGAATCTTCATTTATTCAAGAATCAAAGCCGTACTACGTCTCAAGTGCACGACATCATTGTTCATAATATAACGTGGATGAGGCTTCTTATATAACGTAGTGATATTTAGAATGTGACTAGATTTTGGTTATTTAAAATGTGACTAGAAAGTTCGTGGATGAGGCTTCTTATATAACGTAGTGTCATTTGGCTAGACGCAGGCGAATGGGCTGTGGGTGTGTGTTTATTTATTTCTAGTCTACGTCTAGTTGTGTCTCATGGTGTCGGCTTTTCGATCCATGTAGCTTAGTGTTACGCATGTTAGTTCATTGTCTTTGTAATTAATGTGGTACTCTGCCACATTCGTGTACTTATCAGTTTTTAAGTAATATATTAACCGTGGTAAGTGTAAAACCCAAAAATTTGGTTTACATTATTATTTCACCATTTTGAATATAACCTAAGTTTGAATGATAAGTCTTTAACATTAAAACCTTAGGTTATAATTATTTGTGTATTATAAATACATAACATAAGGTATTTTAAAAAAATACATATATTTTCTTATTTTAAGGATATATGGACGGCCCTCATTTTTATTAGTTTGATATCTTTATTTTTTTTACAAAACCTATTGTAAGTATTAAGTGTAAAAGTATTAGAGCAAATATTGTATAATCTCCTAAAAGAATAAGTAATTTTTGTCCCCCTCTCCTCTCCAATATTTAGGCCGGCTCTATCCCTCTCCATCACCATTCTCTCTCAAAAATTTTACTCCAAAAACTTGTGTTCATCCATAGAATTTGCAAGAAGAAGAAGGTGGTGTAGAAGTTGGTGATTCGGGTAGAGTTATTCAAGCTTTGGTGTGTTGGTGTGATTGTTGATTCTTGATTCCTTGGTGTTTTGTTCTTGTGATCCTCTCCATCTTGATTCCATAGGTATTCCATGTTCTTTTGATTCATTCCTTGTGTCACCATGATTCATACATAAGTTTTTACATAAAATCATAGAATTGTAAAAGGAAAACATGTGTAATAATCTTGTAAAATTCTTTATGATTGAACCTGAAATAATCTTGTTAAAATCATGTTATGAAACCCTAGATAATCATTAATGATGTTTTAATGAAAACCTACAAGATTAGAAACCCTAGGACATGTTTTTATGAAGAGGATTGGTAAGAATTAGGGTTTATATGTCTTTATGTTTCTGTCCAGAATTTTGGGTCGTGTTGATCGGGGTATAACTTGGTGATAAAAACGAGTTTTGACATGATTCTTGAGCCTAAAGTTAAATTCAAAGAGTCTAGTTTCTGGAAAAGTCGGGCTCATGTCAATTGGAGGTCGGGAAGGTCGATTTTTAATTTTTATAAGATTAAGTGTCGAATCTGGAATTTCTGTCCGAAAAATTCAGTAGTAGTATTTGATTTTTAATTCTCAAACCGTAAGGAGTTAGCCTCTAAAATTCGAACTGGTAACTCTTCATGATATTAGCTACATCCATGATTTTTTTCAGAATTTTTTGAGTTGTCTAAGTAGGGTTTTTACGCGTAAACTTTTCGAAAGTACCAGCAGGTCATTTTCTGGATCAGTTTTGGTAACGATGGTTAAAGAGGTATTTATACATGGAAATAAAATCAACCAAAATTCATGGACATACTAGACACATGTGGGAACCTCTGTGATTTTTGGTAGATTTTTAAGAGGTCGTTTAATGGGTCTATAAAATTCGAAACCAACCCTTAAAAAGTTCACAGATTCTGAAAATTTAGAAAACCCTAATTAGATTACATTAAGTACTATAATGCAATGAGTTTATAAAATAAGATATATAATGATATGTAATCATGGATTCATGTAGATCCGGTGTCGAGGGTGTGATTTTTTGCCTTTGTGTTCTTTCTCTCTGTTGCGCGGTTGTTACGGTACAGATATTCCGTCCTTTTAGTAAGGACACCTCATGACTTGATTCTCATTTGTTTTAGCTACTTTGATTCGTTTGATATTACGTCTGATTTGCTATCCGTACTCATGACTCATTGATATTTGTGGATATTCTGTTTGATTTGATATTCACATTCATGATTCCTTTGATCTTCGTTTGAATATGATATTAGATCCGTTATCTTGATTGAATTATTGGTAACTTGTTCAGTTTGCTTAAATCTTTGCCCGAGCTATTTGAACTAGTCATGGAGGTACCATGACCATGTCATTGATGCACCAATGGCATGACACTATTTGTGGCGGTGTGATTAGTCCACCGCGTTCCCTTTTGAATGATGGCCTTTGATTATTATTAGCTTACATATGTATGTATACTCGTCATTGTACTGGTGTATATGGATATGACTTTGTTTTGCAGGGAGCGTATGGATGCATCCTAGGTACTTTGTTCTGTTCAGTTTTGGTGAATGGTTGTGTGTGTGCTATACACCTCATATCACATTTGGTACATCAGGAGTTGCAAATCATGTGTACAACTTATTATGTGGCTATATGATTATATTTGTTTATGGTCTATTCATGTATCATGTTTAGATATTTATCTGAGCTCGTGGGCATTCCTTTTGTTGATAGAAATAATGCCTAAAACATTATTAATATTTTTCACATCTTTACGTTTTGATAATCACAAATATAAAAACGTTCAATGTAAAATTAAACGTAAACAAGTAATTAGTAGTAAATATTCATTTAGAAAATTATATCACTTAAAGATATGAATAAATAAATGCTTAATGCATTTTATGATCAAGGGAAATTTTTATTCAACCTTACACTTTTATAAAATGTGTAAACATTTTTATAAACATTACAAAACATTTTCTATAATTAAAAGAAATGTTTTATTCAAAATAAACATTTTGAAATTCAAATTTTTGGACCTAAAACGGCTAGAAAGTTCCAGAAAATTCCCCCTACACAAAAGGACAAACTGGGGAGCGCCCAGTCTAGGGCGGCCCCCTTAAATACATGGGCGCCCCCTTTATCTTTAAGGGGACCGCCCACCAATTTAAGGGGACCGCCCATAGGTAGACGCTCCTCCAGAATGTCCTATAAATACTGGACTATTCCCCACTATTTTCTCATCTTTTGCACTCATTCTTTTTGATCAAAAACAGCCCACATATCTCATTAAAATCCTTTGATCATTTAATCATAAAGCTTTGTTTCCAAGTGATCCAAGCTCGATTCTTCAAGTGCAAGAGAATAATACTTTCTACCATCAAGTGAAGAAGTATTACACCTTTGTGTGTTGTTGCAATCTTATTGCATCCATATCACAACTTATAAATCATTTGTATATCTTGTAAAGTTGTGTAGTAGATAGATCTTGGTGATTGTTGTAAGTATAGTTGAATCTTAGTGATTCATCCAAGTTGTGATAGTTAGGTGTGAAAGTAGAAGTGAAGTAGTGAAGTAGTGTAGTGAAGAATACTAAGGCGTGAAGAAGTTGTGTAGTTGTGAAGTCGTGAAAGTAGTGAAGAAGTTGTGAAGTCGTGATAGATTGGTTCTAGCTAAGATTAGAACTCGACATCTAGCTTAGTGTCGGAAATTAATATAAGCGAAAGTTGTGTACGGTTTTCTCCGCCATAAGGGAGTTTGTTGACATAGTGAAGAAAACTCTCGAGTTTGGTGCTCGAGGAGTGGAGTAGGGCGAAGAGGTGCTTCGTTACCGAACCACTATAAATTCTCGCGTTGTGGTTTGATTGTTCTTACTCTTATCTCTTGTCTTACCTTATTTGCTCATACTATCCTATTAATTGTTTAGATAAGTATATTGTTTATATTGTGCAAGTGTTGAATTCACATAAAGTCGAATCTAAGTTTTTATTAACAAACATAAACATTAAATTAAAAAGCGGTAAACTATTCAACCCCCTTCTAGTTTTCCATAATTGGTATCAAGAGCTACGTCAAACAAGATTTTTAAAATAAATTGTATTTTAAAACTTGAATCGATCTATGGAATCGGAAAAATATTTAGAATGGGCAATCTATGGCATAGACCACCACTATTGAAAGTGATGGGTTTTTTTTATTGGAAAAATAGATTCAAAACTTATGTGAAGTCAAAAGATCTAGATCTTTGGCATGTTATTACCGATGGTGATTTTCCTCCTATTTAAAATAATCCCGAAACTAAAAAAAGGATGAAGTTGTACTGTTCTAAACAAAAACGATGATCTTAAAAGAAACTATTTGCAAAAATAATGAAGCTAAAATGGTAATTTATAATGCTTTGCCACGTAAAGAATACGAAAGAATTTTTATGTGTCAAACCGCAAAAGAAATTTGGGATACTTTGTTAATCACTCATCAAGGTAATAATCAAGTCAAAGCTAACAAAATAGATCTTCTTGTTCAACAATATGAAACAATTTATGATCCGAAAGAGGAGTCAATAGATAAATCCTTTGCTAAATTTAACACTATTATTACTAGTCTAAAAGCACTTGATGAAAGTTTTTCTAGCAAGAATTGTGTTAGGAAATTTCTTAGGGCATTACATCCTAAATGGCGCGCAAAAGTCACGGCGATTGAAGAATCAAAGAATCTAACAACTCTATCACTTGACGAACTCATTGGAAATTTGAAGGTTTATGAAGAAGTAATTAAGAAAGATTCCAAAACCGTCAAAAGCAAAAGAGAACAAAGTAGATCTATTGCCTTGAAAGCTAGAAAGGAATCTAGTGATGATGATAGCTCAACCTCCGATAGTGAAGATGAAGAATACGCCATGGCCGTAAGAGACTTCAAGAAATTCTTCAAAAGACGAGGACGATTCGTAAGACAACCACATGAAGAAAGAAAATCATTCCAAAGAAATAAAGACGACAAAAATGGCAAAGGCGAAAGAAAATGCTTTAAGTGTGGAGATCCAAATCATCTCATCGGAGAATGTCCGAAACTATCAAGATATCAAAATCAAAAGGCGTTTGTTGGAGGATCTTGGAGTGATAGCGACGAAGATGAAGAGGAAAAGACAAATGACGAAAATTGTCTTATGGCTAAAGCTTCCAATGAGGTACTTTCCGAAACTGAATACTTTAGTGATGACCAATCATCACTAGACGAAAATGACTTAGATAGTGAATATAGTAGACTATGCAAAATAGGACTAAAAGTCATGGCTAAAAATAAAACTCTAAAACAAGCTAAAATATAATTAAAGAATGAAGCACTAGAATTAAAAGATAAATTATCTAGGTTAGAAAAATATAAGGAAGTAAATAAAGAATGTAAACTATGTCAAGACCTTAAGCTTGAAAATAAGAAGCTTAGAAAAGAAATATCTAAGCTAATTCAATTTAATGATAGTAGTAACTCACTTAAGAAAATAATAAGTTCTCAAAAACGTCCGGAGATAAATCCGGGTTAGGTTTTAAGTTTACCAAAGGGTCACCTAGCGAAACCAAACAAGTAAATTTTGTAAGAGCCCAAGAAGTTGAGTCGAAAGAAAAATTGATAGAATCAAACCCAAACTCAAAACCAAAATTTATACTTATAAACAATACTAAAATTCCTATTGCAAGTGATGATGAGGTAAAACGTTTTTACAAACCTTCCTTAAAATCCGGAGTCGGATTTACTAAACCCACAATGAGGTCTAAAACACCTCCTCCAAAAAGAAAGAAAAACTCTCATCCTCGTTCCAAAACACCTCAACCTAGGCGAGACCAAGGTAGACCAAATTACCCTAACACTAATCACACAATGTGGAATCATCCACACCAACCAAGCTTTACTCAATGTGGAAGATGTTCATCGTGCATGTGTCCGAATCAAATGCAAAACATGTTCGGAAGCAATAACTTCGGACCCATGAAACGATGAGGACCAAATGGCTAAATCATCATAGCTTCCGAGATTAATCATCTACAAGCATCCTTTGGCTTTCGTCAAACAAATTAAAGAACTAATTTAGGATTTCCATAAATCCTCATCCTTAAAGCTTGCTACCTTAAAGATTTTAAAGTACTTTCTCTTGAAGGCTAAGGTACGTCTCACTCTCTAATTACGTAAATTATAGATTGGTACATGATATACTTAGTAGTATCTTATGGCTAAAGCTTCTAATGAGGTACTTTCCGAAACCGAATACTTTAGTGATGACCAATCATCATTAGACGAAAATGACTTAGATAGTGAATATAGTAGACTATGCAAAATAGGACTAAAAGTCATGGCTAAAAATAAAACTCTAAAACAAGCTAAAATAGAATTAGAGAATGAAGCACTAGAATTAAAAGATAAATTATCTAGGTTAGAAAAAGGTAAGGAAGTAAATGAAGAATGCAAATTATGTCAAGACCTTAAGTTTGAAAATGAGAAGCTTAGAAAAGAAATATCTAGGCTAAATCAATTTAATGATAGTAGTCACTCACTTAAGAAAATAATAAGTTCTCAAAAACCTTCCGGAGATAAATCCGGTTTAGGATTTAATTTTACCAAAGGGTCACCTAGCGAAACCAAACAAGTAAATTTTGTAAGAGCTCAAGAAGTTGAGTCGAAAGAAAAATTGATAGAATCAAACCCAAACTCAAAACCAAAATTTATACTTATAAACAATACTAAAATTCCTATTGCAAGTGATGATGAGGTAAAACGTTTTTACAAACCTTCCTTAAAACCCGGAGTCGGATTTACTAAACCCACAATGAGGTCTAAAACACCTCCTCCAAGAAGAAAGGAAAACTCTCATCCTCGTTCCAAAACACCTCAACCTAGGAGAGACCAAGGTAGACCAAATTACTCTAACACTAATCACACAATGTGAAATCATCCACACCAACCAAGCTTTACTCAATGTGGAAGATGTTCACCGTGCATGTGTCCGAATCAAATGCAAAACATGTTCGGAAACAATAACTTCGGACCCATGAAACGATGGGGACCAAATGGCTAAATCATCATATCTTCCGAGGTTAATCATCTACAAGCATCCTTTGGCTTTCGTCAAACAAATTGAAGAACTCATATAGGATTTCCATAAATCCTCATCCTTAAAGCTTGCTACCTTAAAGATTTTAAAGTAATTTCTCTTGAAGGCTAAGGTACGTCTCACTCTCTAATTACGTAAATTATAGATTGGTATATGATATACTTAGTATTAGTGATAGTTAGGAAATATGGTAGTCACTAGAAATGCCATTTGTTGGCTTTCTAGTTTTAAAAGAATTTATTCATTAGGAACTATTCTTTCACATGGATTATCCATGAACCACTATGAAATAGAAATCTTCTATGGCCACGAACTCACGTAGACAAAGAAAAGTGAGTTAGTGGATAATAATTAACATAGAAGTAGGATTAGTTTTGCATCGGAAAAGTCTTAAACCACTATGGATGAAACAAA
The DNA here is from genome assembly GCA_026074375.1 of Tanacetum coccineum. Classification (NCBI taxonomy): domain Eukaryota; kingdom Viridiplantae; phylum Streptophyta; class Magnoliopsida; order Asterales; family Asteraceae; genus Tanacetum; species Tanacetum coccineum. The sequence continues at coordinate 41,736 of BQNB010043355.1, forward strand.
CTCCCTTCCACCTCGACGCTCGCCTCAACTACGTCTATCAAAATCGCCTTGTTGAAGTGTCAACTCCATTCCGATCTCTCATCTACCACAATATCTACACTTTCCCATTTCAAAACGTATCAATTAATTTTTTCGTTCGAAGAAATTAATTCATCATATTCGCAAGGAGTCTAGTCACCAAATCATCTTATGTATTGACATCTTGATTATCTCGTCCGAAATAGTCAAAGAAACTTTTTAATTAAACAATGAGTTAATTTGTCAAAATTCATTCTCACAAAACTAGCCAAAAATCAAAGAAATTTTTTTTCAGGTGGCGGCCCCCTTAAAATTAAGGGGAGCGGCCGTGTAAAAAGGGCGGCCCCCTTAATTAATTAAGGGTACCGCCTATCTGTGAATCCAAACACCCACTGCAGACGAATTATATACCAAACACCACTTTTCTCTCTTTCTTCTTTCTCCTACCTGCTGTGAACGAAAACACCATCACTAAAACCTTCAAAATCAAACCTCAAATCATCAAATCAACCCAAATTCGCAAGGGGCAATTACTAACAAGTCAATCAACAACATCCATTGTAAGTTTTCAATCTTCTTTTTGTTTGATTTCATCCAATTTTGTTCTAAATCAAAATTGGGTGTTTTTAATTATTTTCATACTTTTTATTTTGGTCTAGGAATTCCATAACTACAATGATACCCGTAGTCATAGGAGTACAACAATTTTGATAGGATTGAATCATAACACTTCTTGAGTCAAAATTTTAAGAACATGTACACTTATGATCATATGGCCGAACTTTTGCATATGTGTATTCTTAAAACTTACACATTATTGATTAATGCCAAAACATGTTAAAAATAATCAAGGATTGATTATCTAAACATGTACACATTTTTCAAATTAATGAGTAAAATTTTATAAAAATAAGAGGGTGTTTGGTTCATCTTCTAGGATCATTGTTTAGAATCGAAATGACCATCACTACATTTTTATCACGTGTATAAACACATAACAAATTTATGTAAGTCATCAAAGTATAATATATATATATATATATAACATATATATGGGGCTAACTATGACTGGATTAATATGATTTTGTGACTGGACGCCACCTCAATGATGACATGGCACACATATAGCATGAATTTTCGAAAATTGTATAAAAATTATGTATGTTACAGGATTCGAACCTAGGACGTTCAGTTAGTATTGTATGCCTTTAACCAACTCAGCCAAGCTCCTATTCGTGTGATACTTTGCAAAACAATATTGATATTCATTTAGAAACGCATCAGCTTTTAATCCTCATACACATCTTGATATACTATACGCATAGTTAAGATATACTATGATGATGGTTCATATCTTCAAAAACCTAATCCTGATACTCATCTTTATACCTCATCTTTATCCAACTTATATTCCTTAATCCTAATAACGTGGCCTAAGATACTCCATACTCATATACAACTCAAAATTCTGAATCCCAAACGAGTTTGTGCCTAAGCTGAGTTTAAAGGTAACTGTGTCATTGTATTATATGTCTAATCCTTAAAGGTTGTATTCATATTCAAGTCATACAAAAGATACATTGTTTAATCAGTTCTTATACAAACGCATGTCTTCTCTGTATCTATTTGTCTTTTTTCATAAGAGCTATTCTTTTCTTTTTTCTCCATTCATACCACACACTTTCAGGCATGTTTTAATAATGTATCATGTATTCAGGAACTAAAGATGTTGGTTTATCATTAATTTTAATATATACTTTTATCTTAGTTTTGTTTCTGAAGTATATAATTAATGTTCAAAATCTTAGAATTGGTCACAGCTATTGCATCTGATACTTTCTTAAAAGT